>CM038464.1:67581110-67835031 GCA_021464415.1 Lonicera japonica
TTTTCTTTACTGTTGTTTTTAATTTGCTCATAAATCTTGTGACTGTACTGTCAAATCCCCTGCACATACTAGGTACTAAATTGCCGAGCCCCAAACTAGGTACTTTTCGTTCTCCGATCATTCCCAAATTTTTAGAGTAGTTACACAACATGTTTATAAACAATATTCCAGAATTTGAGCATAATCCAACGGCTAACAAATCAGATATTCACAAAACAACACAGTAGAAACATGCTGTCCAGAATAAAACGTATGACAATAGTCCAACTTCACGGATTAAACTGTACCAATTGGCTGAGAGCTAGGTGCTCTACCATATATTTCTGGAAAGCTCTGTGTGTCTACTTTTTAATGCAATTTACGGTGCATAAATCGGAATTTTCTACAAGGAGTTATAGCAATTCTCCCACAGGGACACCAATCTGCTAGAATTATGAACTTATAGATTTTTAGCATGATTTCTACATCCAATCTGCTAGAAAACAACAAAAAACTGGGGAAATACATCCAAAAGTTGCTGAAGCATGTGTAAGTTTTGAAATATAATATTCAAAGTCGTATTATATTTAATTTATTCAAACTTTAACATCTTATGCTTTTTTATAGAAAAAGGTCAAGGAGTTAAGTAGTGGGGAAGGCTCAACAATCCAGGTCTCTATTGAAGATAATGCACTGACGAAGTATTTTGGAAAGGATAGCAGAGGAAGGACCCGTGGTGTAGGTGCAGTTTCTAAGAGTAAAGTGAAGGCTATTTTGCCAATTAAATCGAACATTGATAAAGTTCTTTATAGCAATCAAAACTTGGAGAAAGTGGTTTATGGCATGCGATCTCAAATTAGTAGTCTTGTAGAAGCGTTTAACAAGTCTCAAAAGTTCCCATCGCCACTTCCTTCGCCACAGTTTTCTTTGCCGCCACAATTCTACTCACCACAATTTTCTCCACAACCAAATAATGGTATTGGCACACCCTCCACCTCTCCTTCAACATGTCCTTTAGTAACCCCAAGTCCAACACGTCCATCACAACCCACTCGTGTTCTTATTAAAGATGTCATGTCGTGTACTTGAATTAATATTTAGTATTTTAGTTGTTAATGTGTGTTTGAATTAAGCTGTTAATTGCTTCTTCCTTTTTAGTTCTGAGTATGTGTTTGCATTTACTCATTTAGTGTGTGTTGAAATTGAACTGTGAACTATTGTAGTGTTGCTGAAAATTGTGTGAATTTCTTGTGTATGTTGCTGGAAATTATGTGAAAATCTTGAAATTGGGCTTGTATTTGTATAAAATCTATTGCTTATATGGATTGGAGTGCAGGTTATAAAATTTGGGATTTTTATTTTTGAAATTATTTTTTTTAAAAGTATTCCATGTTCGTGACTGCCAAAAACAGTCACAAACATAGTCATACATTGTAAAATTTATGACTGGCTTTATGACTGCTAAGAACAGTCATATATCCTAAAAATTATAACTGTATTTATGACTGCTAAAGACAGTTACACACATATGACTGACGCTTATGACTGTCTATAACAGTCATAATGTTCAAAATTGTGACTGTTTAAAACAGTCACAAAGTACCACCTTTGTGACTGTTTATAACAGTCACAAAGGAGCTTTGTGACTGCCCGTAATAGTTGCTTTGGGAAGTCATATGTTTGGTCGCTTATGACTGTTATGTGACTGTTTTTGGCAGTCACAATTTTCTTTGTGACTGGCATTTTTATGACTGCTCATTGTGACTATTTTTGGCCTTTGTGACTGCCAAAAGCAGTCACAAATAGCTGTTTCTGGTGTAGTCGCACATGAGGGAGGGTGTTAACTATGAATATATGGTTCCAAACACTTTGAATGTTAAAACATTAGGCCTAATGTTGCATGAATTCTTTCAAAATGTGTTTATTTCGTAATTGAATGAAACTCTAAATATATATATATATATATATGCTTGAATTTATTTAGCTTTGAATGTTGAATATATAAAATTTGATAAATTTATCCTCTCATGTTAAATGGGCGAACTCAATAACCATTTGAATTCATTAAGGATGCATTTGGGTTTAGGATTTGGATTTGGGACATTAAATCCAAATATTTTGTTTTGGTCAAAATATGGAATTGAGATTTCAAATCTCTTCAAATCATAGGAATTGATTTTTAGTTTAAATAACAACTTCGCAAATATAATTAATTAATTAATTAATTAATTGTTGTTGTTGTTGTTGGAATTAGCTTTCGTAATTTCTTTTTAAAGTGTATTAATCATTTTTTTTAAATATAACAATAGTGGTGTTATTAACCATTGAACAATTTCTTTTATTATTATTTGCAGTATGTACGCCAGAGCAAAATTAAGTTTATAGAATATAAGCTATGCTAAAAGTAAATATAGTATGTTAACGAAATATATTTTTTAACAAATAAATATTCGGATTTAGAAATCAAATTATGTAATTGGTTAGCCAAACAAAATTTTTGAAATTCTTAGAATTTCAAATATGTGATTTTCAACCTTAAATTTATGAATCTCAAAATCAATTCTAATTATGCAATCCAAATGCATCCTAAGGGTTCATCTATTAACTTATAACTTTATGTCAATTTTTATCATTTATCATGTAATTCTGCCAAGTCTAATTTGAGGGGAATTTTTTTTTTTTTATTAATCATGTATATCAAAGACAATTACATGGAGTCAGACATAGAATTCTGTTGCCTTAGCTAACTATGAACTACATAATTCGCTGATCAAGAGATGAATAAGTAAGCTTTGCTTCCATACCACAAACCATATGCATCAACAACCACCCACATAAGAGGTGGTCATGTCTCCAACCACCCACATAACCTCATGAGAGTCTCCCAACCGAATTCGAACCGAACCGAGAGAACACTTTCAGCTTCCGTCACCAACCACACGAACCATATACATCAACAACCACCTACGTAAAAGGTGGACATATCACCAACCACTCACAAATGGTGGACAAACCACTTTTTTTATTAAGTAGCACTTTATTAAGTTCGAATACCACATCCATGGGTTTCGAACCTATGACCTCTCTAATACAAGATTAGAGATGATACCACTAGGTTACAAGGCCATTGGCTAATTTGAGGGGAATTTAATAAGGCAAAAAAAAAAAAAGGCACTCCGCATGTGCAAATTCTCTTATGACTAGTGGGAGACTCAGTTCGACAAGTGCGGGGATTAGTTTCACATCTAATATGGTGTGGAACACCTCGTGAATCAAACCCGGTTTAATAGTCTGATTTATTTTGTGCTACACCAGATCTTGTTTAAAACTTATGCAAACAAAAGTTTATATATATTATTTCCTCCATCGCTGTGCTGGGCTTCAACCCCATAGCAGGCCTAAGAGACCCACTTGCTAAATTATATCCCCAGGTTTGAGCTTTTCATACCCACATTAATTTTTTCAATAAAATATCTCTTTTTATACTAAGTGTTCCAAAAAAAAATTGATTTGTACAAATAAATTAAGTCTATGTGTGTGCTTTTATAAAGACCGTAAATGTATTAACAATGTATCTAGTATTAAAGATTATTGTATCTAATATTATACATGAATCAAGTGTCAAATAAATTATAATTTGATGATAATTTATTGAGTGTCACGCATCGAGAATTATTAAAATGCATTTTATTTTCTGTTGCAGGAAAAAATATTTAAGGATAATTTTGTTCAAAAAAGATTGAGATTTAATAATTTTGTAATAACCCCATCAGTTAAAAATGATATTCGTAATAAATCTAAACCATATGAGGGGAAAGCTGAGAAATTACAAAAGTGACTTTTGCTGCTGGAATTCCAACATGGAGTAATGTAACAATTCCAATTTAATTTCGTGCTACAAGTCTACAATAAACCATATGATTAGTCTTTGCAAATAAATATTTATAACTAAAACCTCTTTCCATAAAAGGATTGGTGTCCTCGCTTTCTTTTCTTTTTTCTCCGACGGTTGGCGGTGTCTTGGACCAACTTGCGTGTATCTCAAATTAATTTTCTTATCAGTTTAGTCAAAGGCAGACCATTCACGCCGGAATTAGAAAATTCACAAAATATTATTCACGGCCTAGCCCCAAAGAGTTGTTTACCCAAGAGTCCATATTAATATTTTACTTGCTTCCATTATTAACTAGTTTATCATTCACACGCATAGTATGTACTGAGTGTCTATTAAAGAATAAAGGCAAAATTAAAATAAAATATTTTACTGAAATTAACATCAAGCATCCAGCTAGAATTGTAGTTCTTAACATTAATGTTGAATATTGAATTCCAAATAGACAGTAGAGAAAATAAACACCAATGTTATCTTCCTTAAAATTTAATAACAATTTTTTATTAAGAAAAAAGAAAGGAGGATTTGTTCACTTTTTTACTACCAGAACAATTTGAGGGAAATTAAAGGTAAAAAGGAAAACAAAAAACAAATATTCCGCTGCCGGGATTCGAACCCGGGAGTAAAGCATCAATTCCAAATTAATTTGTGCTACAGTGGATGTTCGGTAAAATTTATGGAAATAAATTTTTATAACATACTCTCAAACTTCTTTCCGAGCTTCACGCCGTGGCCCATAAACCGGCCCAAGGACCCAATAGAATCTCTTCAACACCACCCGGTAAAAACAATCTAAAGAAATAAACTCATAATATATATACTTATGACTCGTTTGATTCAGGTATTAGGATCAGTGAGATTAATAATATCAGTATTAATAATACTAAACTATTAATCTTGATATTAATTTAATTCAAATACCATATTTGATTCATGCAGTATTAATACTGAGATATCTCATACTGATGTTAATACCATGTTTGGTTCTGTAACTCGTATACAGGATTATATTTTGGAATAACAAAAAAAAATATTATTATTATGATGATGATGTTATAAGAGATTATATTTTGGAATAACAAAAAAAATTATATTATTATCATATTATCATATTATTCATCATCATCATCATAATCATCTAATAATAATAATATATAATAATAGGGGGTGGGGGGTGTCGTAGTAGTAGAAATGTGGGGGTTGGGGGGGGGGGGGGGGGGGGGTAATGGCATTTTTAAAAATATTATAGTAGTAATGACATTTTTGAAAATATATGATTCCCTTTTCTTAATCCTGGATAAACAATACCCCCCCCGGGTATTAAATTATACCACAAAGAGTGGGATTAAGTTAGTCCCGGTATAAATAATCTCAGTATATTTGTGCGAACCAAATAATGTATTATAAAAAAATTGGTATTAATAATCTCATCTCACTTTTTAATACCTGAATCAAACGAGGCCTTAGAGTTCTTCTTTGTTACTGACCGTCACTGAGTCCTTTTAAAATATTTTTCGTCTTAAAAATATGGCACAAAAAAATCGTAAAATGAACCGGTCTGCATTTGAAAATTTATATATATACTTAGGCCATCTCCAGTGATATTTTCTATAAATTCATTTCTATCATATTTCATGGTGCTTTTAATACATTTCTATATTTATTTGGCGATATAATTGTATAGATAAAAAAGTCTCAAATAAAGTTTCTCCAATTGTGCCATTTCTACCTTACTTTTCCATCTTACTTGGCATTTATTTAAGAATGAGAAAGAATTAGTGGGTTTCTTATATTCAATGAGAATGTGTCATATCACATTGAAAATTTCTATCACAATTTCTACATGTAAAAATGCTTATAGAAATTCCCTATATGACTCATATTCCACCTCATATAGAAATAGTTATAGAATTGATCATTTGAGCACTTTTTTTCCTTTTCTTTTTTCTAATATAGAAATCTGCATGGATAGAAATGACCATTAGAGAAGGCCTTAATGGTCAAAGGGAGGTAGATATGTGTACGAGTCAGTTCGAGTCAATTTTGTATCGGGCTTTGATGAATATTGACAATTTTTGCTTTCACCCAAACACAACTTTATAAGAAGTCGTTTAATATTTATAAATACATGTACAACTCATTATGTTATTAGATAACCAAGTATTATCTGATTTCACTTTAAAGAGAATAAATCTAAGAAATAAAATTTGCACTATGTTATTGACTACAAGCAAAAAGTACGAAGTATTACACTCAAATACAGGCGGTCAAGTTATAGTATACTTAGGGAAGTCCAAAGTCGAACCACAGGGAAAGTAAGGAATCTATTTCTTCTAGGTATCTCCTTCAAGGGCAAGAAGGGAAAAGAAAAGAAAAGATGATTGAAACGGGAAAATAAGGGAGGAAATAAAACTAAATGAAAACTACTAACTAACTAAGTTAAAACTAAAGGCAAATCTAGTCCTAGGGTGTAAAAGTAAAAGGGAATCCATAAGCGCAAATTATCTACTTAAAAGGCTTTCTAAATGCACTAAGGGAACATGCAAATGAACTAAAAATAAATAAATTAAATAAAACATCGTACTAATTAAATAAGTCAAAATATTAAATGAACTTAAATCAACTGAAAACATACGTTAGGGGTATCCGTAGGTAGGGAGTACGAACCTAGTCCAATCGGATAATCCAAATATAAGTTTAAACAAGATTTTTCACTAAAATTTAGCTACTAGACCTTCCAACCTTCTAATTATATTTATATTAAAAGTATATGATTGTCCATGCGTGACAAATACTATATAGACTAGCTTTGAGCAATAGAATTCGACAGTGAAACTTTTTTACTTTGAAAATGTGTAATTTGAAATTTAGTATTGCTAGTGCGTGACAAAAATAATCTAGGTTGATTAAACTTCTCAAAAATCAGTAGCTTAACACTCCTATAAGGTTTGAATAGGTTTGAACGTGATTCAAATCAAATCCTTCTTAAAAAGAATGTCGAAAGTCAAACCTAACACTTTTGCGGCACTTACGTGAAAAAATAACAAAACAGCGTCAAATTAGTCAATTCACTTAAGAAACTAACCTAATTAATCAGAGGATAAATACCATCCTAAAATCAGCCACGTTAGGGTTTTGATGCAAAAATCCATGAATTGACGTTTGACGGTTCTTAATCAAATATAATTTTTGAGCTAACTTATGGAAATATGTTTTTAACGCAAGAAAAGATAAAAAAATACCCATAAATTTAGTAGGTGATCTATAACCAATGGAAAAATCAGATTTAAACCTAAATTTGATTATATTCAAAAATTAATTACGCATATTTCACTACGAACCCCTAACAAGCGATTTAGCTAGCCATAATCAAATCAAACATGAAAATAATATTATGAATCAAGAAAAACAGTAGACACATACCTAATAATATAGGAAACTATATTTGAAAACTTTTGGTTTTGTAATTTCTCAATTCCGATTTAAAACGAAGATTTTACGCTTAAAACAGTGAAAAAACTTAAAAACTAACAAAAATTGAAGAAAATCGACTAAAACCCTAATTTTTTTAAAAAATAAGATTATTAATGACCAACAATGAATCACACATGAATAGCATCAAATAACGATAAACTATTTGAATATAGAACAAGAATCAAGCATAAAATGACAAAAAAACGAAAAAAAAACCGACAAAACAGAACTATAAACCCTAAAACCAGTCCCAAAAATGAGGGTTTAGGATTGATTCCAGAATATATAAGATCCCTAACAACTAATCTATGAATATTTAAGTAAACAAACGATTATAAGAAATTTAATTAAAAGAAATTATAAAACTAGGGTTTACCCGGCACGCGATTAAAATTGAATGAATTGATGAATTATTGTAGCATACACTAATGTTCCAGTATTCAAATATGATAATTAAACTAACCTAACAATTTTTTTGAAAAAAGAAAAGAAAAATCACTTAAAAGTTCGATCAACAGATGAGCGAAAAACTCCCAAAAAGTTACAGTGCTCTCCGCCTCTCTGTTCTATCGATTCTAAAGTGTGGTGTACCCTAAAATATGAGATATGTGACCTTTTATATGCTTCACAAGTGTCTCTGGTCATGGGTTGAATGATCCTTGAAAAAACGGGCCGAAAATAGTCAAAAACCGAAAACAGGCCAAAAAAACAAGTGAGGATCGATCCTCACCATGTGGGGATCGATACTCATGTATATTTTTTTTGCTGCTTCTTTTTTTACTTATAACTTTTTGCTCCAAATTTCGATTGACACACCGTTTTTGCCTATGCGTAGGTAATTTGATTCTCTACAAGTTTTATTTTCGGAGATTTTTCAAATTCCTATTGTAGAAAAACTTTGATCAGCTTCAACCTCGAGCTTTTTATGGCAGTTCTCGGTTTTACTCGAAAACTTTCGGAATTAATTCAATTGAGCTTCTTTCTTCTTGGAATCACTCTTGGACACTTGCATTCAATTCATTCATGCCTGCGTACTTGCTTTTCTCTTCTTGCTAACGCTTTGGGGTTAGTTTGAGGAGTTTTCCTTGCCTCGGGCCTCGGAATGGATTTTGACTATTTCTTTAGACCTTCTTCTTACACTTTTCTACTTTCAACCTTCTTTATTGCATACAACTTCAGTTGCTTAACCACTTTAGGCCCGTAAAATGGCTTAGTAACACAGAAATACAGTGCAACACCTTCTTTTCACGCTTAAACAGAATTTACATGCAATTTTCGATTTTATATGGTAACTAGAAGTTAATTGAGCATTGTTTAAGGGATTAGAAATGCAATTTCTAAGCTTAATCAGTTATTAGATGACCAAGTATTATTTGATTTCACTTTAAAGAGAATAAATCTAAAAAATAAAATTTCTAATAAAACTCGCACTATAAAATTTATAATTTAGTATGTAGCCTCACTCTGTAGGTTCATTTTCTTTATAGTTCAGTCTCTTTAAAAGTCTTAAGGGTGTTTTTGAGTAGTTTTAGGGGTTTCATGTGGCAAACTTGAATATGTTATTAACTAATTATAATACATTTGTTATGACCAACACAAGCTTGTTTTTGTTATTGACTAATTTATCGTGCAAATGTGATATGAATGAAATTTACATATATATATATATATATATATGTAGACAGAGGCGAAGGTATGTAGGGGCAGTTTTTTTTATAAAAATAAAATTTTAAGGATTTAGATGCATAAAAATAAACTTGAGGGGGCATAATTGTAAGGTGCAGAAACTTTAGGAACCATTTGTAAATAGCAAACTTAAAAAAAAAAACCCTAATTATTAACCATTCTCTTCTCTTCTCTGCCACAGACCCGCGTAGCTGCTGCTTGACTGCTTCGTTTTTTTTTTCTTTCTCCACCATTTCTACACCATTTATTTACGCCATTTTCACCACTTCTTCACCACCTCTGTGCCACCATCATGCCACCACAGGTCCACAGCTCATTTGCCGGCCACGACTTCTTCCATTTCATAGGTATATTTTCAGATCTATTTTTAAAAATTAGGGATTATATTATTTCTTGAATACTTGTATAATATTAGTTGTGTTTCTTTATTAATTGCAATTTTGCATAATATTAAGTATATATCTTGAACTATTTATTAATTATTGACTATTTAGTTATTTAGTTTTGAATTTATATATAATTGTTGAATATTATGTTAGTTATATTATTGATTAATTGTTGAATATTTAGTGTATATCTTGAACTATTTATTAATTATTGAATTTATAGTTGTTGAATATTATTGTGTTTCTTTTTTAATTGGATAATAATAGTTGTGTTTCTTTATTAATTATTGAATATTAAGTGTACTTATTGACTATTTATTAATTATTGAATATTTTGTGATTTAGGTCGAAATTCCTAATTATTGAATATTAGATATATACTTATAGTTATTTAATAATTTATTTTATCCTATTGAAAACAGTATTAATGGACAAATTCTTGATAAGAGGAAGAGGGTCGGTGAACCTACTTATTCTCAACCCGAAGTTCAATCCTCTCCAAATGCGAAAATATTGCAATACTTCCAAAATATGAAGAACCATAGAATGTTATTGTAATTTTCATAATTGTTCGCATTTGTTATTTAAATTGTATGAACTATTATTATTAATACTATTATGTTTGCGTTCAAATTTTATGATTTTAAATATGATTTAGTGTGTGTTGATTTAAGACCAAATTTCGCCCCCCATTGATAGAATTCCTGGCTTTGCCACTGTATGTAGATTCATTCTTCCTTAAATTGGTGATCTCACTTTATTTTTTAGGATATATCAAATTAATAGTCATATTTTCTTTTGACGGCATAATTAATGTGCTAAATTTACAATAAAAGATAAGTTGTGTTCACAATTATTGATAATTGAAATTAGGACTTCTTTAAAAATAAATGGAGTATAATTTGAATAAAGCTTTAGATTAATAATATGGCTATCGGAAAATCTTAAATAAATTACATTTTAGAGTTTAATTCTTATGGGCCTTTAATTTTAGAATTCTTTGGATGTTAAACATTATGCCTAATGTTGCATGAATTCTCTCAAAATGTATTTTTTTTCTCTGAGTGAAGCTCTCTCTAGATATATTTTTTGCTTGAATTTATTTATCTTTGAATGTTTAATATATGAAATTTGATAAATTTATCCTTGTTATATATATATATATATATATTACACATTTACTACTTCATGAGCAAAGAGAATAAAGATAGGATTAGATAAAATACCGTTGAAATTAAACATTAAGCATTTAACAGGAGTTTTGCTCTTAAATAATCTTAATGGTAGTGTTTGATTCATAAATAATCTTAGAGCATCTCCAACCGTAGTGTAAAAATTGTTGTGTAAAATCTATGTGTCAAGCAACTTTTATACAAATCTTGAAGTTTAAAGAAAATATGCTCCAATGGTAGTTTTATAAACTTTTGCGTAAAATTTAAATAAACCAATAAGATACCGACGCATGCCTGATGTTATTTTATGCAGTTATTATTATTATTATTATTATTATTATTATTATTATTATTATTATTATTATTATTATTATTATTTATCTTCCGTATAGCACCTTATGGTTCTTTGTATACTTGGACATGTAAAAATGGACTTGGTACTTGAAAGTTGAAGCTTTCAAGTTCGGACATTTCTTTGAAAATCCTTATTTGGTGATATCACCATAATCATCTTAGAACAAAAAGTACTATAGAAGATATGTTGTCCATATAGAACCCATAATCGCAACACTGATGCAATTAGCACGAGGCCCTCGCACAAATGGAGTTTTCCATTGGAGCTGTAGCAGATACTAAGTGAAAGCAAGTCTTTAGAGAAGGTACGATGTTGGCAAAGGTATAGGCCCCATCAGGGGCAGGTTCAAGCCCCTCTGAGGAACAGTTGATAAGGCGACCCCCATTCGTGTAGCCCACTATTACCATTTCGTAATAAAATTTTGCTCTAATCCTTGATTAGTGTTGAAAATAACACAGAAGAGGGAAAAAACCATCCATTCTTAGGACTTGCCATAGGGTGTTTTACATAAAGTACATAGCATTTAGTACTCTGTTTGGCTTGTGTTTTTGTAATCTCTAATAATTTTGAATTTGTAAGTATAAAATGCTATACTTTCTTAAGGGTTTGAATAATAGGATGCCAAGTATTTATTTCTAGAGCTCAATATTTACGGGTATAATTACCATTCCGATTCCAAGAAGACAAACAAGCACACAATAGAACAATCTGAAATATGGTTATTATATAATACTCGATTTTTGATAAATGCTAGCTATTTTTTGACATTCCTTTTATTGTATCTCTATTTTCCGAGTGGAACAGTGTCAGAGTCACAGGGTGGTTCAACTCAAGTCCTTACTGCGTTCAAGAATTTTTACGCCTCGCAAAAGGAAAAAAGCTATTGAAGAACTTGGAAGGGACAAATGACCTGTGTCTGACGATGTTGCTGCCTGTGATTTTTGCAATAAGGCCATAGTGAAGGTTAATCCTTCTTGTCAATATTTCCTTTTCACACACAAAGAATATTAATATTTGTGAAGTTTGTCTATCATTCAAGCATTTTTTACGGTTTTAGGCTTTTGGTCTGCTAGAATTCAGTATAATCCATTTAAACAGCAATGGCCACTGGTACATTGACCATTCTCTCTCTCTCTCTCTCTCTCTCTCTCTCTCTCTCTCTTTATCTTTCTCTTATGGCAAGGATTTGAGTCTCATATCTCCCCTAACACGCGCATGCACACTCCGCAACAATGTTACCTAGTTCATTGGATGATGTCGTACGGTGTGAGGGTACCTAGCCCATTACCCAATGCAGTCGGGGTAGGCTTAATTGGAACGCTACTTTAGGTTACATGTATACTATTTACCATTTCTGTTGGAATCCTTTATAGATCCTATATGAGTATTTATATGTTAGTACATATGAAATATATGTATGTTCCTTGTCTATGCAAGTCAAAACGGGGAGTTGCTGGGTTAGTGTTACGGGTTGCAATTGCACCCTGTTTGGGGCCGGCGCACCCAATTTGCAATACGTCCACAAATTAGGCAACATTGCTCCCACGCACCTGAAACGTATACATACACACACATACATATATACATAGATACATACATACATACAAATTTTGCCTATGTTTGAAAGCGAGGGTTCGAGTCTCATACTCTCCCCTTCCCCCACCCATAAAAACAAATGCGTGAGCATATATTTGTAAAATAGTTATATAAGCTTTTTGCTATGAAGTATTGATATCTCCTAAACATACAAATTTTGCCTATGTTTGAAAGCGAGGGTTCGAGTCTCATACTCTCCCCTTCCCCCACCCATAAAAACAAATGCGCGAGCATATATTTGTAAAACAGTTATATAAGCTTCTTTGCTATAAAGTATTGATATCTCCTAAAGCTCCACCTGTTATGTATGGAATCCTTCTTTCTACACCCTACAAAATATTTCTTCTTTTTTGTAATATATATATATACCTTTAACCTTTTCATTCATTTACAAAATGGAATAACTTAAACTCTTTTACCATTCTAATTAATAATTCTATAGAGGCTAAAGATTGTGACTCAATCAAAATGGTGTGACTAAGATGAAGTCTCACCACTGCATTGGTTAGTAGATGGAGTGATAAAAATGTATATACGTCCCAGTCATCAACCAATGAACTTATGACACATCATTTAAGTCACTTTTTCGAGTCACAGAATTGTCCCCCTAGAATTGCTCTGCATTAATGTGTCCCTCTCCTATATATCTGAAAAATATTGTGTGTCAATCTTGGTCTATGTTTCATAGAGACATTGCAAAAATGATTTTTCCACTGGTATACGCATATATATGCGCGCACGATTTCTTTCACACTTCTGTAGAATCTGATATATCTCTACTGATTGTTGTTATTAGGCAGACTTGTGTCCAAAAGAAAGTTGTTCAGTCAGATTCATCACTACTAAGGTGGAAATTCTCCGAAACCAAGGGTATATTCTTCCAAACTTTCATGTTCTTTCATATACATTTAAGTAACACGCAGGTTTAAAACTTCAAATCTTTATCAATTTGCTAACGATTCATTTGTAGCACTTAGTGAGGTAGGGGCCAGTGGCGGAGGCACGTGGAGGGAAAAAGTATGGGGCATTGTGTAAATGGATTGAGGTTTTCAGCGAGGGTGCGGTGTGCGACGAAAAGTACTAGTTGAGGTTGCGATGTTGTAATTTAGATCAGGCAAGTAATGTCATGCATTTTTTTTTGTAGTAGCAACCAACAGTGCAGTAGCTCCTCTTTTCATCTTTATTTTTCATTTGTTCTGGTATTTTAGGTTGTATTTCTTTTTCTTAATCTTATATATTTTGTTTTAAAATTTTGAATATTAAGAATTAGGTGTTTTAATGTTGATTTGTTTCTTAGATTGTTAATATTTTTGTTTGTTGGTTATTATTCATTTTGATTTTTGTTGCATAAAACGTTAAGTATTTTAATATGATATTTTGATTTTGGTCTTATTATACTATATGCAAAAAAAAAAATTGTTGTGATTATAGTGTTTGTGCGCCCCCCCCCCCCCCCCCTCCCCCCCCTCTGACCAAAAATCCTGGCTTCGCCACTGGTAGGGGGGGAACTAGAAATTTCACTGAAGGGAGGCAATTTGGTACTATATGATATATATATATATATATATTGTAATTTTAAATTGCAAAGGGAAAACTAGCAAGCTAGTATAGTATTGGTTAATTTTTTATGATTAAAAGGGCTAGAGTAGCTAATAGCTGAATATTTTTTAAAGATATTTAAAGGAAATTATTATTGTCGTTTCACTTAGTTGAAACAAGTAATGTATTGTACAATGTGTTTAAATATTCAAGTTGATGTGTCAGAAAGTGCATTGGTCATTGTTTTAAGCAGACTCTACACATTAATTAATGCAATTAATTTTTGACACGTCATTTAGTCTCATGTATTTAACCAACTTTACTTTCTATATAATTATAAGATAAGACGTGACTATCGATAAATCTTAAATAAATTACTTTTAAGAGATTAATTCATAGAAGCCTTTTATTTTTGAATTCTTTGTGTTAAGCATGATATTCATTATGATTCCTTCTCCTAACAGCTTAAACTTTTGGGAGATGGTTCCTAATATGGTATTAGAGGTTAGTCTTGTGGAAGGTCTAAGGTTCATGCATGAGTTGCACGTGAGGGAGAGTGTTAAGTATGAATAGATGTTTCCTAACACTTTGAATGTTAAAACATTAGGTTGAATGTTAAAACATTAGGCTTAATGTTGCATGAATTCTTTCAAAATGTGTTTATTTCTTATTTGAATGAAACTCTGAATATATATATATATATATATATTTACTTGAATTTATTTAACTTTGAATGTTGAATATATAAAATTTGATAAATTTATCCTCTCATGTTAAATGGGCGAATTCGGAAACCATATGAATTCATTAAGGATGTATTTGGGTTTGAATTTGGGTTTGGGATTTGGATTTGGGACCTTAAATCCAAATATTTTGTTTTGGTCAAAATAAGGAATTGAGATTTCAAATCTCTTCAAATCATAGGAATTGATTTTTAGTTTAAATAACAACTTCCCAGATATAATTAATTAATTAATTGTTGTTGTTGTTGGAATTAGCTTTCGTAATTTCTTTTTAAAGTGTATTCATCATTTTTTAAAATATAACAATAGTGGTGTTATTAACTATTCAACAATTTCTTTTATTATTATTTGTAGTATGTACGCCATAGTAAAATTAAGTTTATAGAATGTAAGCTATGCTAAAAATAAATATAGCATGTTAACGAAATATAATTTTTAGCAAATAAATATTCGGATTTAGAAATCAAATTATTTAATTGGTTAACCAAACAAAATATATGTGATTTTCAAACCTCAAATTTATGAATCTCAAAGTCAATTCTAATTCTGCAATCCAAACAGCACTTTAAAGGTTCGTTTATTAACTTATAACCTTGTGTCGATTTGTATTATATTATCGCGTGATTCTACCAAGTCTAATTTGAGGGGAATTTCATAAGGCCAAAAAAACCTCCGCGTGTGTAAATTCTTTTATAGCCAGTGGCAGACTCAGTTTCACAAGCAGTGATCAGTCTTACATTTAGGCCTTGTTTGGTTCACGGATTTTGGCATTCGGGAAAGGAAAGTCATTCATTTCTTTTGTTTGGTAATCACAAATTTCGAAAAAGTTTTCCTGAGAGATAGGAAAATAGAGGGTGAAGCTATTCCACTCAAAGGGTATATGATTCATTTTCCCCTCTAATTTCCGAACATTCATTATAAAAAATTTGGACATTAATATCCCTACCCAAATATGCTATTACCAAATTTACCCATTAATATCTTTGGTGTACTTTTGAATTTTTATGATGTTATTTTTTACTTTAAAATACAAGGGTATTATTGACATATTGATATATTTTTACTTTTCTTTCTTGTACCAACTAAACACCGGAAGGGAAATGAAATAGTATTTTCTAAATACCTTCCATGCTTTACCAAACACAGGAAATGAAACTTGACAGGAACTTTAATTTCATACTTCCATGGGAAAGACAGTGGAACCGATTTCCCTTCCGTGAATAAAACAAGGCCTTAATATAGTGTGGAAAACCTCGTGGAAGACAAAAAAAATATGAGGAAAAAAAATGCAAAAAATAGAAGACAACTGTGTCTGCCATTGTTTGTGGGGAATTTGAAAGGACAAAATAAAAATATTCTTTTCCGCCGCCGGGAATCGAACCCGGATTAATCGACCGGTTTGTTTTGTGCTACAGCGGATCTTGTTTAAAGTTTATGCAAATAAAACTTTATATATTATTTCCTCCATCACTGGGCTGGGCTTCAACCCCATAGCAGGCCTAATCTGAGACACACTTGCTAAATTATATCACTGGGTTCCAACTTTGAACTTTTCTTACCAACATTAATTTATTTTAATAAAATTTCTCTCTAGCACCCGAAGTTCTTTGGATCTTATCATTTTTTAAAAAATATGATATGAAAATCTAGTAATTTATATACTACGTGTTTCAAAAGATTTTTGATTTATACAAATAAGCTAATTTGGCTATGCATGTGTTTTTGCAAAGACCGTAAATGTATTAACGATATATCTAGTATTAAAGATTATTGTATCTAATATTCCACATGAATCAAGTGTCAAACAATTTATAATTTCATGATAATTTATCGAGTGTCACACATTGAGAATTATTAAAACGCATTTTATTTTCTGCTGCATGAAAAAATATTTAAGGATAATTTTATTCAAAAAAGATTGAGATTTAATAATTTTGTACTAACCACATTAGTTAAACATTATATTCGTAATAAATCTAAACCATATGAAGAAAAGGCTGAGAAATTACAAAATAGACTTCTATTGCCGAGATTCAAACTTGGAGTAATGTAAGTATGTAACAATTCCGATTTAATTTTGTGCTATAGCAGATCATATGATTAATCTTTGCAAATAAATATTTATAACTAAAACCTCTTTCCATACGTAAAAGGATTGGTGTCGTAGTTTTCTTTTTTTTTTCTCCAACAGTTGGCGGTATCTTGGACCAACTTGCGCGTATCTCGAATTAATTTTCTTATCAGTTTAGTCAAAGGCAGACCATTCATGCTGGAGTTAAAAAATTCACAAAATCTTATTCACAGCCTAACCCCAAAGAGTTGTTTACCCAAGAATCCATACTAATATTTTACTTGCTTCCGTTATTAACTAGTTTATCATGCACATGCGTAGTATGTATTGAGTGTATACTAAAGAATAAAGGCAAAATTAGAATAAAATTCCGCTAAAATTAACATTAAGCATCCAGCTAGGATTGTAGTTCTTAATATTAAAGTTGAATATTGAATTCTAAATAGAACGTTGAGAAAACAAACACCAATGTTATCTTACTTAAAATTTAAGCACAAATTTTTATTAAGAAAAAATAAAGAAGAGGATTTGTTTAACTTTTTTACTACCAAAATAATTTTAGGGTAATTAAAGGTAAAAAAGAAAAGATTATTAAGAAAAAATAAAGAAGAGGATTTTGTTTAACTTTTTTACAACCAAAATAATTTGAGGGTAATTAAAGGTAAAAAAGAAAATAAAAAAAAATATTCCGCTGCCGGGATTCGAACCCGGGTGAAGCATCAATTCCAATTTAATTTGTGCTGCAGCGGATTTTGTGTTAGATCGATGCAAATAAATATTTATAACCTAATCTCAAACTTCTTTCAGAGCCTGATCCCATAAACAGGCCCAAGGACCCCATGGCAATCTCTTCAACACCACCCGCTAAAAACTATTCTAACGAAATAAACTCATAATATATATCCATTTCTAGTTCGGACCGGACCGGACACTAGACCTTTTTATAACATTTTTTTATCGTAAAAGTATGAGTGTTTTTACGATGAAAAAACGTTGTAAAAATGATCGGTCTGTACACTTATTATGCTATTAGATGATTAAGTATTATCTGATTTCACTTTAAAGAGAATAAATCTAAAAAATAAAATTTCTAATAAAATTTGCACTATGTTATTAGATGACCAAGTATTATTTGATTTCACTTTAAAGAGAATAAATCTAAAAAAATGAAATTTCTAATAAAATTTGCACTAGAAAAATTATAATTTAGTCAGTAGCCTCACTCTGTAGGTTCATTTTCTTTATAATTCAATATCTTTAGAAGTTTTATGAGTGTTTTCGAGTAGTTTTAGGGGTTTCATGTGACAAACTTGGATATGTTACTGACTATACATATATTTATCATGTCCAACACAAGTTTGTTTTTTTTTTTTTTTGGACTAATTTACCATGCACATGTGATATGAATGAAATTTATATACATGTATGTATATATATATATTCATTCTCCCTTAAATTGATAATCTCACTTTATTTTTTAGCATATGTCAAGTTAATAGTCATATTTTCTTTTTACGATATAATTAATGTGCTAAATTTTACAATAAAAGATAAATTGTATTCATTATTATTGATAAATGAAATTAGGATTTCTTTAAAAACGAATGGAGCATAATTTGAATAAAGCTTTAGATTAATAATATGGCTATGGTAAATCTTAAATAAATTACTTTTTAGAGTTCAATTCTTAGAAGCATTTTATTTTAGAATTCTTTGGATGTTAAATAGTAGGCCTAATGTTGCATGAATTCTCTCAAAATGTATTTTTTTTTCTCTGAGTGAAGCTCTCTCTATATATATTTTTTGCTTGAATTTATTTATCTTTGAATGTTAAATATATGAAATTTGATAAATTTATCCTTGTTATATATATATATATATATATATTTTACACGTTTACTACTTCATGAACAAAGATAATAAAGATAGGATTAGAATAAAATACCGTTGAAATTAGACATTAAGTATTTAACCGCAATTGCCTTTTAAATAATCTTAATGGTAGTGTTTGATTGATCATAAATAATCTTAGAGTTTCTCCAACTGTAATGTAAAAAAATTGTGTAAATTATTTGTCAAGCCACTATTACACAAATCTTGAAGTTTGAAAAGACAAATGCTCCATTGGTAGTTTTGTAAACTTTTGTGTAAAATTTAAATAAACTAATAAAATACCGACGCATGTTTGATGTCATTTTGTGTAGTTATTATTATCATTTGGTTTTCATGTATACATAATCTTTTAATGACAATGAATCTTGATTTCTTAGTCTTGATGAGTAGATTTCAAATATATAATTTTTATTAATATATATTATATTAAAATTTATTTCATTTTTAAGTTTTATTAAAAAAAAAACTTGAGTTGTGCAGTGTAAACTTGGAGTATATTTTACACATACATTTTATTCAAAAGCCAAATTTAAAAGATTATTAGAAACATAAATTTTTATTTGAGAGAACAAAAAAAAAAAAAAAAAACCTTCTCTTTTCTCCCATTTGTTTTGTGCTACAGCGGATCTTAATTAAAAATTATGCAAATAAAAGTTTATATATATATATATATTATTTCCTCCATCGTTGGGCTGTGCTTCAACACCAAAAGGCCGAAGTCTCCTAAATCTGTTCAAGGAACCCCATAGCAATAGCCCACAGAGACCCACTTGCTAAATTGTAACTTCCATCCAATTGCACCCATATATTGAAGGATCATGTCATTTTTTATTTTATTTTTCCTTTCTTTTCTTCTTCCTTTTTTTTTTTAACAAGAAGGATCGTGTCAATTCAAAACGTCGATAGTCTAAGTAAAATTTGCACTATAAACTTTATAATTCAGTCTATATGATAACTCTTTTGCTCCTTTGCTTTATAATTCAGTCATTTTCTGAGTAATTTTACACGACAAACTTAAGTATGTTATTGACTAATTATCATACATCTAGTATTTTTTAGCAATGTTAGGAGACTCATGTCCAATACATACTTGTTTATGCTATTGACTAATTTATCATGCACGTGCGATATTTGTGAGATCTATATGTATATTCGCTCTGACTCAAATCGATAATCTCAATTTACTTTTTAGAATATCTCAAATTAGTATTCATATTTTTTTTCACAAACGTACATAATCAATGTACTAACTTTTATAAAAGAAAATTGCATTCATAATTATTGATAATTGAAATTAAGGTTTCTTTAAAGGCGAACGGAGTATAATTTTAATAAAGCTTTAGATCCGTAATTTGACTATCTTTAAATCTTAAATTAATTACTTTTAAGAGTTTAATTCTTAGGGGGGCTTTCATTTTTGAATTCTTTGAATGTTAAAACATTAGGCTTACTGTTACAGCATGAACTCTTTAATCTTATTTGAATGAAAGCTCTGAATATACATTTTTTGATTGAATTCATTTAACTTTGAATGTTGGAATATATGAAGCTCTTTATGAGATTTATTAATACCTTTCACAATTTGCAACTATTTAAGAAGACTCGGATCAATCTTTTATTATAACAAAAATCCATTTTTGAGCCTTTTTGATTAAATCCGGATATAATTAATTGATTTTGTACTCAAAAATCCGGATATAAACTTCGTATACAAAGAAAATTCTTTTGCACACTACCAAATTAGAGATACAAAGGAGTAAAGCCATGTTTATTAAATGCCTCAAATTTTATTTTAGTTTTTGGTTATTTGTTAGCTATGGATGAGATATTTTTATATTTAGCTAGTGTAAAATTATTCCGGTCAATTTTTTGTAAAATATTTTCTTAACCCTTTTAACCGATTTATTTATCCATGAAAGTTTTACAAAAATTAAGAAATCCATTTGAATGATTCACGGTCGATATCATTTATTCATACCGAAACTTACAAAGTCTTCCTTTTGAAGATCCAAGAAATTCCGGTTCCTCCACCACCGCGAAACGTAGTTAGATTTTGGCATACTACACTTTTTTTTTGTCTTAATTATTAATATAGACTATAGATGCATTATTATATATATATACACAAATGAAATTACATTCAGCGTTATGAATGTATAATATTTTAGATATTAATAATAAATAATTATTTTTAATTTAGTTATTATATCTTATATTTTTATATTAAGTTACAATAGTTAATAGATATTTCACAAAAGCCTGCACTTCGTGCAGGTTAGTAACTTGTGTTTCATGAAATCTCTAAAAATGCTTTTATTTCTTATTTAAATGAAGCTCTAAGTATATATACTTTTTGCTTGAATTTATTTAGTTTTGCATGGTAAATATATGAAATTTGATAAACATACCCTTATTATTGTAATTACTACCTCATGAACATCTCTATCTCTACTAAATTAAAAGAAAAGTGACCGGCCTCTAACTTGCAAGTTAAAAGGAGATGCACTTGCCATTTGACTAGTTCTTCATTTATTAAATATTTTTTTATTTTCTTATCAATTTAGTCAAAGACATGCCATTCAAACCAGAATTAAAAAATTCACAAAATATTACTCAAATTCTAACCCTAAAGCGTTTACCAAAGAATCTGTTACTTGTTTATGTTATTAATTAGTTTATCATGCACACAAGCTATTTGACTAGTTCTTCGTTTATTAAATATTACTCACATTCTAGCCCGAAAGAGTTGTTTACTAAAGAATATGTTACTTGTGTATTATTAACAAGGTTATCATTTACATGCATAGTGGGCGCTCAGTGTCCCGCATGCATTTTGGTTGCTGAGTAATAAAGAATAATGGCAAGACTAAAATAAAACATTGCTGAAATTAACATTAGGCGCATGCATTTTGGTCGCTGAGTAATAAAGAATAATGGCAAGATTAAAATAAAACATTGCTGAAATTAACATTAGGCTTTATAGAATAATTTGAGGGGAATAAAGAATAATGGCAAGATTAAAATAAAACATTGCTGAAACTAATATTAGGCTTTATAGAAAAATTTGAGGGGAATTAAAGGTGAAAAACAAAAATTCCGCTGCCGAGATTCGAACCCGGGTGAAGCAGACATTCCAATTTTATTTGTGCTACAGCGGAAGTTACGTTTAATTTATGCAAATAAATCAATATAACCTAATCCTGGACTTCTTTCCTCACGTAGCCCAGCCTGACGTCATGGCCCATAAGCCGGCCCAAGGACCCAATGGCATCTCTTCGACACCACCCGCTAAAAACAATCTTAAAAAATAAACTCATGTACTTAATGGTCAAAGGGATTTAGATATGTGTATACGGGTCGGTTCGAATTGATTTTGTGTCGGAATTTGATGAATATTGATATTTTTTATTTTCACCTAAACACAACTTTATATGGTATTGTGTAATATTTTCAAATGCGTGTACGACTTATTATGTTATTAGATGACCTAACATTATCCGATTTTACTGTAAAAAAAATAATCTAAAAAATAAAATATTATGGGGCAATTAAAAAAAAGGGCTTATTAGAGAAAGATTTTCACACTAAAGCTAAGGAATAATTTTTTTTTAAATAAAGGCCCTATTTTTTATTTTATTGATAATATGACATGTGTCTTTTTTCATTATAAATTGATCCCAACCCTTAAAATAAACTAAAAAATACCAATATGCATTAAAATATGGACTGCAATATGAACTTTGCAGTCTATATTTTACTGCAATATGAACTTTGCACTCCATATTTCACTGCAATATGAACTTTGCAGTCGATATTTTTAGTGCAAAGTTCATATTGCAGTCCATATTTTACTGCAATGTGAATTTTGCAGTCCATATTTTTAGTGCAAAGTTCATATTGCAGTCCATATTTCACTGCAATATGAACTTTGCAGTTCATATTTTACTGCAATATGAACTTTGCAGTCCATATTTTTTGTGTAAATTTCATAAAAAGAGGTAATTTAGGTAATACATAACATGTTTTTATTAATTAAATGATATTTAAATTTATTCAAATACATTCATTTAAAATATAAAACAAAATAGACCTCTTACACTATTACCAATTAAAAATAGGCCCTTCATTCAAAAAAATATTATTCATTGGATTTTTGGTAAAAATCAATGTTTAATAAGCCCTTCTACCTAATTTCTAGATATAATAAAAAGATTTTAATAAAATTTTCACTAGAAAATTTATAATTAAGTCTGTAGGTTCAGTTTCAGGTCTTTCATATGACAAACACGAATATGTTATTGATAATTGAAATTAAAGGTTCTTTAAAGACGAATGGAGTATAATTTGAATAGGGCTTTAGATCTATAATTTGGCTAACGGTAAATCTTAAATAAATTACTTTTAAGAGTTTAATTCTTAGGGGCTTTTATTTTTGAATTCTTTGAATGTTAAAACGTTAGGCATAATGTTGCATGAAATTTTTAATATGATTATTTCTTATTTGAATGGAGCTCTGTATATATTTTTTTTGATTAAATTTATTTAACTCTAAATGTTGAATATATCAAATTTGATAAATTTATCCTTGTTATATATTGCATACGTACAAGTATGTTATAAATGAAAAGAATTAGGTATTTTTTTCTTTGTTATATATTTAGATTACTATCCAGTACCCTAAGGATGCACGTTAACACTGCCCATTCTACAAATTTATCAAGTCATGAACAAAAAGAATAAAGGCATGATTAGAATAAAAATACCATTAAAATTAAACATTACATTTAGCAGGATTTTGCCTCTTAAATCATCTTAACGATGAATGTTGAGTAAAATTATTTAATGATAATATTTGTTCAAAAAAAGATTGAGATTTTGTAACCGTTTGACGGACACCATCATTTGAGATAGACTTGTCAACGGTCAGTATTGTGTTAGGTCGCAACGGATGCGAGTTATCTTTACCTCTATTTGAACACTACCCAATATGTTATTGGGTAAAGTTTTTCGTATTCGTATATGACTGACCTGATGAACCTATTGAGCAATAAAATTTATAAAGAAAAAAGATTCCACTAAACACAAGATGAAAAAAATAGCTAAAATTATTTCAAAAGTGGTGATAAATATTCATAAATCTTAAAATAGTTCCAAACCTTAATAAGATTTAATAAACTTTTGGTTGCATTAAAAGCTAAAACAAATAAATTAAAAGGTCACCCGAATTTGTTAAGGATGAAATCGTAACCGAGCCATTCTCATTTTGTTAAGGACTCACCCATTAATTTTGTGTCATGTATGAAAATATGTGCATCATTTAATGCATGTTGTTCTTTTCATTTTTCTATATTTAGATTCTTATCATGTATCTTGAGGCTGCTCGTCAATACTACCCATTGAAATTAAACATTAAGGTATTCTTTGGTTGGGTTTTTAAAAAATATTTTTGGGTTTTTTTTTAATAATCGTGTTTGATTCACCCATTTTAAAATTTTCATTCAAGTAAGATTTTTTTTTTTTTTTCTTTGTATTCTCTAAAAACTTTAAGAAATGAAAAACATATTATATTTTTTAAATATTTTTAAAAATAATGTATGTTACACAAATCGAATTAAAAAATAGTTTTAAATAACTCTACTTAAGAGTAAATTTTAAATTCAAAATTTAAAAATTTAAACAAGTTGGAACCTATGAATTTAGCAGGGTTTGCCTCTTAAATCATCTTAATGGTGAATGTTGAGTAAACTTATTTAATGATAATATTTTGTTCAAAAAAAGATTGAGATAATTTTGTAACCATTTTAGTGACACTATCATTTGAGATAGACCTGTCAACAGTCGGTTTCATGTTAAATCTTAACAAATGTGGATTATATTTACCTCTAACTGAACACGACCCGAAAAGTTATTGGGTAAAGTTTTTCGAATTCGTATGTGACTCTGTTCGTTATTAGTTGACACAAAGCGGCCCAATAGTACCCGTTGAGCAAATATTTTTTATAAAATAAAAATAAAATCTTTTCACCAAAAACAACATAATAATAATTAAAAAGAAGAAGAAGAAGAAGCAGCAGCCAAGATTATTTCAAAAGTAGTGATGAATATTCATAAATCTTAAAATAGATGTAAACCCTTAACAAGATTTAATAATTATACTTTTAGTTGTATTAAAAGCTTAAAAAAATAAAATTAAAAGGTCACCCAATTTTGTTAACGATAAACCTATAACCGACTCGATAATCATTTCGTGTTAAATGGGTGAACCCCATAACCATCCGAATTCTTTAAGAGTTCACCCATTAATTTTATCACGATTTGTATTGTGTTATCGTGTGATTCTACCTAGTCTAATTTGAGTATATGGGGAAAAAAAATCTCTACAAGTGTAAATTCTCTTGTGGTCAGTAACAACCTTAATTTTGCGAGCAGAGATTAGTCCCACATCCAATGTAGTATAAAATACCTTGTGAAAGTCCAAAAAGAATGAGGGAAAAAAATAAAAGAAAACTTTTATCGTTTGAGGGTGAATTTGAAAGTGCAAAAAAAAATTTATCTTCCGCCGCTGGGAATCGAATCCAGATTAATACTCCAGTTTGTTTTGTGCTACAGCGGATCTTATATCAAACTAATGCAATAAAAAAAAGTTAATATATTATTTGCGCCTAAAGCATGAAACCCCATTGCAGCCCTAAGAGACCCACTTAATTGTGAAATTGTAACATCCAATTGCATCCATATAGAAGGATCATGTAATTTATTTATTTATTTTATTTTTTATTATTTTAACAAGAAGAATTTTGTCAATTCGAAATGCCAATGGTGTACACATGTAGACAAAATTTGCACCTAAAAACTAACCTTGCAAGAAAAATAGTACGTATTTGGAAGTTGTCAACCCTTGTCTAATGAGTATCATGGTCGTCTATGCACTTGACTAGTGGATATAATAAAACAATTGTAAAAATACTTTTACCTTTGATTGTAATGACCTATGGGTGTCATTTGGTACGGTATTTTTCGAAATTAACCAAATTAATTCGAAAAAAATAATTTTCAATTTATATTAATGAATACCCAAATTAGAAATAGGGTATATGGAACATTTTTTATTTGGTTTTGGAATCATCCCTACAAAATCAGAACTACCGTATTGAAAACACCGAATTATAATACCAAAAACATTAATTCCAAAAATTACTGAAAATATTTATATTCAAAATGATCATACCACACCTAGGGGGTGTGCAAAAAACCGAAAAATTGAATTGAACCAAACCTGCTGAAATTGAGCAGCTTTCCAAGCTTTGTGGTTCAGTTTGGTTAAGAAACTTGATAGCCGAAGCATGTCGGTTCAGTCGTCGTTTTTTTGGTGTATAATTTAATGATATTTTATCAAGTGTCATGCAAGATTTTAATGGCTAGGTTGGCTATGTGTGTGTTTTTGCAAAGACCGTAAATGACTAAATGTATTAACAATGCCTTTAGCATTAAAGATTATAGTATCTAATACTACACATACATCAAGTGTCATACAAATTATAAATTAATGATAATTTATCGAATGTCCTGCATCAAGAATTATTAAAATTTATTTTCTTTGTCGTTGCATGAAAAAAAAATATTTAATGATAATTTTGTTGAAAGAAGATTGAGATTTAATAATGTTTTACCAATCACATCAATTAAGAAATATAATAAATAAAAACCATATGAGGAGAAATCTGAGAAATTAAAAAATAGTCTTCAAACTGCCGGGATTCAATCTGGAGTAATGTAACAATTCCAATTTAATTTCGAGCAATAGCAGATCATGTGATTAATCTTTGCAAATAAATATTTTGACTAAAAAACCTCTTTCCTTAGAAGGAATGGTATCGTCTTTTTCTTTTCTTTTTTTTCCAACAGTTGGTAGTATCTACGACCATCCTACGTGTATTTCGAATTAATTCTCTTTTCCAACAGTTGGTAGTATCTACGACATCCTATGTGTATCTACCATCCTGCGTGCGTGTATCTCGAATTAATTCTCTTGCCACAAATAGTTGTTTACTCAAGAATCCATCCTAATATCCTAATAATTATTAAGCCTTTGTTGTGGCAATTAGGCTATTAAGGGAACTGGTTTTAGGCACCTGAAACAACAGTAATATGAGGTCTTAGGTACCCTTGAAAACATTAATAGAAGAACAAACGTACAGTATTGACTTAGAATGCATAGCTCCTATAATAGGTAAAGAAGAAACTATGTATAATCATTATGTGCACATTGATAAACAGTCTGAAAATATAAGTAGTGTATGTGCTGCTTTAAATAATATGACAGACCCTATGATAGGTTGGATTAAGAAAATCGAACCTATGAATCTCAAAAATCAAAAACATCAAATGATTGTAGAAAACAAACTTTTGAATCTAGAACATCAAGTCAATATGGAAAATAAACTAAATTTGAAATGTGATGAAAATATCGCAAATATTTTAAACTCTTTAGATGGTATGAATAGTTCAGGAAGCAACCAAACTCCTAGACTATACTATGGAACTGAATAAATAAATACTTTTCAAACAGAAAAGTTTAATTATACATAATTTATAAATGTAAAAGAAATTCTAGATTATTGGCGAGAATTATATAAAGACTCAAATTTAAATATTTCTGAAAGAAATAAAATAATAGAACAAATACAAACTACGTATCTGGAACACGAAAAATTATTAAAACACTTTCAGTATGAAATAAATCCATACTCATCTGATGAAGAAGACCAAGAACCATCTCACATAGTAAACATTATAAGTGATGATGAAAAAGAAGATAAAGGAAAAAGAAAGACAGAAGAACCTTTAAAGGAATTCTCTAACTGAGAAGAATTCTAAGAATTCATGCAAAATCCTGCCACAGATAAAGAAGATTTCGCTAAAACAACATAAACTTCAACTAGTGGTACTAAAAAAGATGAAGAACCAAGTCCTTATTTTCTTAGAAGAGATGATTTAAATAAACAAGCAGTTTCACAACATGGCACATATCTTGATTTACGGAATGTCCCTTTTAAAGATCAAGAACAAACAGTTAATGATTGGGCACAATCACTGACCATCTTAATTACTAATTATGGAAAAGTATAGACTAAAGAAAAATTCTTAGATTATGTAAATGCAACTCTCCAAGGAGATGTTTTGCAATGGTTACAACAATGGAAAAAATCTGAAATTGGAAAACACCAAAAACCCGCTTTACTCCAAAATTTTAAGACTTTTGATGAAATCTTAAATGATTTTGTTAAAATAATTAAAGAAAATCTAATTGGAAGTACGGGACAAACCCAAATCCAAGAAGATGCATATTACATATTATCAAAACTCGAATTATGTAATATTTGCCAATTTGAAGACTTTTGTAGAACTTTTCAAAAAATATTACTTTAAATTAGATCCACCAAATAATCAATATTGGCTGGAACAATTTTTTCATAAAATCCCAAATCCATGGGATGAATTAGCTATAAAAGGTTATCCTGAATGGCTAAAGAAAATTGATAAAACTGATACACTTGGTTTTAGAATAAATTATGTGTTCAGAATTATACAAGAAAAATGTACTGAAATTAAAGCCAAAAAGCAAACGAAGAAAAATCAAATTTCTAATAGTAAATCTGGCCAAAAATGTTGTGACAGAATATTAAAAGAAAATTGGAAAGTCGGTTGTGGGCCAATTTTCTCTCAAAAAAGAAAAAGAAGATTTAAATGGAAACCTTGGAAAAAGAAAATACCTTTTTTCAAAACCAAGAAATATATTAGAAAAAGAAAATTTTCTAATAAAAATAAAAATAAACCAAATACAAAGAAAAAATGTAGATGTTACATCTATAACGAATTGAAGAAGGTCATATTGCACCAGAATGCCCTAGAAAAGGAAAAAGTGCAAAGAAAATGATAAAATTTCTTGAAGAACAAGAATTAGAAGTATGTTACGGAAGTAAATTAGAAGAATATTCAGAAAATGATGAAATTGTTTATGAAATGGAATATGAATCAGATAGTTCAGGTGATGAAATAGTATTTATGATGAACACCATTGAAATACAACAAAATAATGAAAATGAGTTACAATCACTAACGCTAAAAGATGTTGTTGGTGAAGAATTAACTTTTACCAACGAACAATTAGAACAATTAGAAAAAACTCGTCAAATGGTTAAAAAAGAAGATATTTATAAATTATCAAAATTTAAAATATTTTCTACAAGAATATTTGAGCAATTTAGTGGAAATACCACGGCTCAAAGTACAGATAAAGGAACAGCTGAAATCACACTGTTCGATAAAAGAAAAATTGCTAGATGGAGGAAAAAACATCCAGAAATCATATATGTCCACATTGGATTAATTCAAATATGTATTACAGCTCTATTTAGACAAGGAATGGATACTCCAGTAGCAGTTTTAGTTTTGGATAAAAGATTCGTAAACCCTCTAAATGCAATAATTGGAGGAGTACAATCAAATCTAGTAAATGGAATTATTTGGTTTAACATAAAACCAAATTTTTTCATATCAATAACAAACCCAAATATAGAGGATTCTGTTAAAATAAAAATACAAACAAAAGGAATTGGAATGAAAAATACATCTTCCAATCTTTCTATACATTGAAAAACAATACACGAGTTAACAAGACTCCCAATAACTACAACACATTTTTTGGATAAAAATTTTATAGAAATATTTGAGCCTCGTCCTTTCGATTCAGCAATTCAACCAAGATTGATGAATTGGCGAGATCTCGAAATCCCTCGAGAATGGATTTTACCTACGGTAGTAGATGAAGAACCTGAAAAACAATAGAACAATGTTGAATTACAAGTTTCAGGCAATAACGTTTATTTTAGAAGTACTAATAGATACTGGAGCAACAATATGTTCTTGTAGACCAAATGCGTTACCACCAGAAAAATGGATAAAAATGAAGAATCCGATTTCTGTTACGGGTATAAACGGTACTCAAAATTTTATTTCTTTAAAAGCAAAGAGAGTAGTAATTTGGTTTAATGAAAAGAAATTTATTATTCCAAAAATTTTATGTTTCCCTAAAATGCATGGAGATATTATTTTAGGAAATAATTTTATTTTAGAATATTTGCCAATGACCATAAATAATGGAACACTTGGATTAACATTAAATAAAGAAATGATAAAAATTCCACTTTTACAACAACATAAATACAAGTGTGATCATGGATTTTCACCAGTTAAAAAAAGAGAAATGACTCATATAATAAAAGTATTAGAAGAAACTCATTGGTTTTATGAAATTTTAAAAGAAAATTTTAGTGAAAACCTACTAAAATTATGGGATAAAAGTCCTAGATATTGTTAATTTAAATTAAGAGACCCAAATGTAATTATAATGGTAAAACCAATGATTTATACTCGAAAAGATATAGATGAATTTGATAACCAAATCAAAGAATTAATATATACAAAACTTATTGAAGAAACAGTAAGTCCACACTCTAGTCCGGCATTCATGGTATGAAACTATTGTGAAATAAAAATAGGAAAAGCAAGAATGGTAATAAATTATAAAAAATTAAATGAACAATTAGTATTTGATGGTTATTTTATCCCAAGAAAGGATGTTTTGATTAATCAAACTAAAGGTAAAAAGTTCTTTAGTAAATTCGATTGTAAATCAGGATTCTAGCAGTTAAAACTAACTGAAGAATCAAAACCCCTAACAGCCTTTAGCACACCAAGAGGACATTATCAATGGAATGTTATGCCTTTTGGACTAAATATAGCACCACAAGTATTCCAACGATGGATGGACGGAATCTTTAAAGACCTTAAAGGTTTCTGTATCGTCTATATCGATGATATTTTAGTATTTTCAAATACATTAGAAGAACATAAATAATATTTAAAAATATTAAGTAGTAAATTCCAAAAACATGGAATAGTATTATCTCCAAAGAAAATAGAAATAGAAAAAACAGAAATTGATTTTCTTAGAATAATTTTAAATCAAGACGGTTTAAAATTACATGATCATATAATCTCTAAAATTAGAGATTTTGATGAAAATATACAAGATAAAAAACAATTACAAAGTTTTTTTAGGAATCCTTAATTATGGAAGAAATTTCATACAAGAATTATCTCAAAAAGAATTACCTCTTCTTGAAAAACTCAAGAAAAAGTGATGAATTTGTTTGGACAAATAAAGATAGAACCTTAGTAAGAAACATAAAAAATGATATTCTTGCTAATTGTCCCAAACTTTATTTCCCACAACAAGGAGATAAATTAATTCTTGAAACAGATGCTTCTGAATTATGTTAGAGTTGTGTCCTTAAAGCAATTCCAGCAAAGTTTTGGACAGAAACCGAGTCTAATAATCTTGGTATACGAGCTAAAAAAACTCCAATATCAAAAAATCTGCAAAAACAAGAATTAATATGTGGTTATAAGTCAGAAAAATTTAAACCAAATGAAATAAAATATATTATATTTGAAAAAGAATTATTAGCAATTAAATTAGCAATTAAAAAATTCCATATCTTCTTAGCCCTAGAAGATTTTATTATTATAACTGATAATCAAGCAGTTAAAGATTTCCTTATTAACAAAAGAAATATTCTAGAAGGTAGGAGATTGAAATGGTATAATCAAATTGCTTTATATACTTTTGAAGTTGAACATTTAAAAGGTACTAATCATTTTCTTGGAGATTATCTTAGCAGGAACTTTATTGAAGATCATTAATACAATAGACTAATATTATTTTCTTTTACAGTAATGGCAGACCCTAACAAGGGGAAAAACAAAATTGAAAATGAAGGATGGATTTCTATAGCTAAAAAGGCAAAGCACACTGCATCCGGATCACCCTCACAGCCTCGCCAAGAAACTGTGAGCACAAATCCACCGCTCGAAGCACGACCGGTATATGTTGTATTTAGAGGACGCTAACCATGCATTTACAATAATTGGTTTCAATGCCAAACTCAAGTATTGAATTTCCCTTGCGCCACTTATTAAAAATATCAAAATTTGCACCAAGGAATGGCAGCGTGGGATGAATGGACAAGATAGTCCACCCCTGCACATTATTTTTCCAATTTAGTACAACAGTTTTCTGGCTTAACAACAAGGGAAGAAAAAATTCCCAATGTTGAAGAAATAAAAGATTTTTATAACCCAGGAATACCCTCAAAAATTTATGAACCTTTAAATAAGGTTTGGAAAGCTCAAATTTCCGGGAACAAAAAAGAGTTTTGCGTAAATATGAGCAAGCTTTGTGAAAGGATTTTTGAACAAACAAGAACCTTTCAAGAACTAATTCAACATCTTGAGTATTTTAAAACTCTTGGTTTCAAAATTCCAAAACAAATGAATTATGGAACTGAGCTTTCTTACGATTCTATTGAACAAGTAAATATTTTTCTTTCTTTTGCAGAATTATTAGAAAATAAATTTTTGGATAATATTTTCTATACTATTAGAAGAATTTGTCTTTATGAGAAGGCTAGACTCCTTCTCCCGAGACCTTCATTTCAAATAGAAACTCTTCAAAAAATTGAAGACCAAAATTCAAAGATAAAAAGCCTTTTGAATCAATATGGTCAAAATTTAAATGATCATAAAGTAATTCCAAAAATCAATCTTTATGCAGAAGATGATCTTTGGAATGCTGAAACAATTGATTGGGTACTTGTGAACCACATTATGTTCCCCATTAGGCTTTCTTGTAACCTTACTAAGTTACCTATGATGATCAAATCCATGATCTATCATATAGTACATAAACATAAATATAATAGAATGTTATCTTTTCATATTACAAGTTCTACTGGATGGCGGTTCAGAGAAAAATTTTACCAGCCATACCAAATATGGGAGCTCCGAGCCACAGAGCAATTAGAATACCAATGGTTTGAAAATGATATGTATTACGGAACCCCCATAGACGAACTTAATATTCGAAATTATTTTTTAAGAAATTTAATACATATTTCTACAACAGCCAAACAGCTGTATCCAACGGTTCATCCGTATCCTAATTACTACAAAACAATGGTAACGGATGGAATGAGACTTTTTATAACTGATTTAAACTCTACTTATCAAGTCTCCCATGAACAAATACTTGAGGTAAAAACCTTTTTGGAAATTCTAAAGGATAAAAATCATTTAGATGTTCCATATGATCTATTAATGGAGGCCGAGGAATTGGAGAATCAAATCAATTTCGGCTCAAATTCAAGTCCTATTGATAGCCTGTCATTGGATTCTGTAGGAGAAGCTAACCTCATTAATCAAATAGAGGGTTAGAAGAAAAACGTCATCCGTGACGTTAAAGAATTTGCCACCTACTGACCGACTGCACAACTAATCCAGCACACAACAGGTGTACAAGTTCTCGAAGGTGGTGGAGGAATCCCGAATAAAGATGTTCGTAGACAATAGACAGTTGTGCGGAAAAAAATTAAAGAGTCACTATATAATTATTGTATAATTACTTTATGTAACTTTCGATGAATAGTAGAATTACTATTGAATTACTTTTTGTATAGTAATGTTGGTGGAAGTTGATGAAGTTAAAAAAGTAATTCACTATTCATCGAAAGTTACATAAAGTAATTATACAATAATTATACAGTGACTCTTTAATTTTTATCCGCACAGCTGTCTACTGTCTACGAACATCCTTATTCGGGATTCCTCCACCACCTTCGAGAACTTGTACACCTGTCGTGTGCTGGATTAATTGTGCAGTCGGTCAGTAGGTGACAAATTCTTTGACGTCACGGATGACGTTTTTCTTCTAACCCTCCATTTGGTTAATGATGTTAGCTTCTCCTACGGAATCTAATGACAGACTATCAATAGGACTTGAATTTGAGCCGAAATTGATTTGATTCTCCAATTCCTCGGCCTCCATTAATAGATCATATGGAACATCTAAATGATTTTTATTCTTTAGATTTTCCACAAAGGTTTTTACTTCAAGTATTTGTTCATGGGAGACTTGATAAGTATAGTTTAAATCATTTATAAAAAGTCTCCTTCCATCCATTACCATTGTTTTGTAGTAATTAGGATACGGATGAACCGTTGGATACAGCTGTTTGGCTGTTGTAGAAATATGTATTAAATTTCTTAAAAAATAATTTCGAATATTAAGTTCATCTATGGGAGTTCCGGAATACATATCATTATCAAACCATTGGTATTCTGATTGCTCTGTGGCTCGGAGCTCCCATATTTGGTATGGCTGGTAAAATTTTTCTCTGAACCGCCATCCAGTAAAACTTGTAATATGAAAAGATAACATTCTATTATGTTTATGTACCACATGATAGATCATGGATTTGATCATCATAGGTAACTTAGTAAGGTTACAAGAAAGCCTAATGGGGAACATAATGTGGTTCACAGGTACCCAATCAATTATTTCAGCATTCCAAAGATCATCTTCTGCATAAAGATGGATTTTTCGAATTACTTCATGATCATTTAAATTTTGACCATATTGATTCAAAAGACTTTTTATCTTTGAATTTTGGTCTTCAATTTTTTGAAGAATTTCTATTTAAAATAAAGGTCTCGGGAGAAGGAGTCTTACCTTCTCATAAAGACAAATTCTTTTAATAGTATAGAAAATATTATCCGAAAATTTATTTTCTAATAATTCTGCAAAAGAAAGAAAAGTATTTACTTGTTCAATAGAATCATAAGAAAGCTCAGTTTCATAATTCATTTGTTTTAGAATTTTGAAACCAAGAGCTTTAAAATTCTCAAAATGTTGAATTAGTTCTTGAAAGGTTCTTGTTTGTTCAAAAATCTTTTCACAAAGCTTGCTCATATTTACGCGAAACTCTTTTTTGTTCCTGGAAATTTGAGCTCTCCAAACCTTATTTAAAGGTTCATAAATTTTTGGGGGTAATCCTGGGTTATAAAAATCTTTTATTTCTTCAACATTGGGAATTTTTTCTTCCCTTGTTGTTAAGCCAGAAAACTGTTGTACTAAATTGGAAAAATAATGTGCAGGGGTGGACTGTCTTGTCCATTCATCCTAGGCCGCCATTCCTTGATGCAAAATTTGATATTTTTGATAAGTGGCGCCAGGGAAATTCAATACTTGAGTTTGGCATTGAAACCAATTATTGTAAATGCATGGTTGGCGTCCTCTAAATACAACATATACCGGTTGTGCTTCGAGCGGTGGATTTGTGCTCACAGCTCCTTGGCTAGGCTGTGAGGGTGATCCGGATGCAGTGTGCTTTGCCTTTTTAGCTATAGAAATCCATCCTTCATTTTCAATTTTGTTTTTCCCCTTGTTAGGGTCTGCTATTACTGTAAAAGAAAATAATATTAGTCTATTGTATTAATGATCTTCAATAAAGTTCCTGCTAAGATAATCTCCAAGAAAATGATTAGTACCTTTTAAATGTTCAACTTCAAAAGTATATAAAGCAATTTGATTATACCATTTCAATCTCCTACCTCCAAGAATATTTCTTTTGTTAATAAGGAAATCTTTAACTGCCTGATTATCAGTTCTAATAATAAAATCTTCTGGGGCTAAGAAGATATGGAATTTTTTAATTGCTAATAATTCTTTTTCAAATATAATATATTTTATTTCATTTGGTTTAAATTTTTCTGACTTATAACCACATATTAATTCTTATTTTTGCAGATTTTTTGATATTGGAGTTTTTTTAGCTCGTATACCAAGATTATTAGACTCGGTTTCTGTCCAAAACTTTGCTGGAATTGCTTTAAGGACACAATCCCAACATAATTCAGAAGCATCTGTTTCAAGAATTAATTTATATCCTTATTGTGGGAAATAAACTTTGGGACAATTAGCAAGAATATCATTTTTTATGTTTCTTACTAAGGTTCTATCTTTATTTGTCCAAACAAATTCATCACTTTTTCTTGAGTTTTTCAAGAAGAGGTAATTCTTTTTGAGATAATCCTTGTATAAAATTTCTTCCATAATTAAGGATTCCTAAAAAAACTTTGTAATTGTTTTTTATCTTGTATATTTTCATCAAAATCTCTGATTTTAGGGATTATATGATCATGTAATTTTAAACCGTCTTGATTTAAAATTATTCCAAGAAAATCAATTTCTATTTTTTCTATTTCTATTTTCTTTGGAGATAATACTATTCCATGTTTTTGGAATTTACTACTTAATATTTTTACATATTATTGATGTTCTTCTAATGTATTTGAAAATACTAAAATATCATCGATATAGACGATACAGAAACCTTTAAGGTCTTTAAAGATTACGTCCATCCATCGTTGGAATACTTGTGATGCTATATTTAGTCCAAAAGGCATAACATTCCATTGATAATGTCCTCTTGGAGTGCTAAAGGCTGTTAGAGATTTTGATTCTTTAGTTAGTTTTAACTGCCAGAATCCAGATTTACAATCGAATTTACTAAAGAACTTTTTACCTTTAGTTTGATTAATCAAAACATCCTTTCTTAGGATAAAATAACCATCAAATACTAATTGTTCATTTAATCTTTTATAATTTATTACCATTCTTGCTTTTCCTCTTTTTATTTCACTATGGTTTCGTACCATGAATGCCGGACTAGAGTGTGGATTTACTGTTTCTTCAATAAGTTTTGTATCTATTAATTCTTCGATTTGGTTATCAAATTCATCTAAATCTTTTCGAGTATAAATCATTGGTTTTACCCTTATAATTACATTTGGGTCTCTTAATTTAAGTTGACAATATCTAGGACTTTTATCCCATAATTTTAGTGGGTTTTCACTAAAATTTTCTTTTAAAATTTCATAAAACCAATGAGTTTCTTCTAATACTTTTATTATATGAGTCATTTCTCCTTTTTTAACTGGTGAAAATCCATGATCACACTTGTATTTATGTTGTTGTAATAGTGGAATATCTATCATTTCTTTATTTAATGTTAATCCAAGTGTTCCATTATTTATGGTCATTGGTAAATATTCTAAAATAAAATTATTTCCTAAAATAATATCTCCATGCATTTTAGGGAAACATAAAATTTTTGGAATAATAAATTTCTTTTCATTAAACCAAATTACTACTCTCTTTGCTTTTAAAAAAATTAAATTTTGAGTACCGTTTATACTCGTAACAGAAATCGGATTCTTCATTTTTATCCATTTTTCTGGTGGTAACGCATTTGGTCTACAAGAACATATTGTTGCTCCAGTATCTATTAACGTACATAGACTATATTGTTTATAGCCTGCAAAATTAAAATATCCCAAAACATAGGTATATCTTTTCTTTCCATGACTTGATGAAAATATTATTTCTTCTTTTCCTAGTTGGAAATGATATATTTGGCTTGATTTACTAGTTTCATTTTTACTAGTAGTTCCTGGTAATATTGGAATTTTTAAAGAATTATTTCTTTGACTACTCTCCCCTTTTTCAAAATTAATTGATTTCTTTGGTACTTCCAAAGATGGTTTCGGAAAGTTTTGTTGCCATTGTGAATTTTTATTAGTACTTCTAAAATAAACGTTATTGCCTGAAACTTGTAATTCAACATTGTTCTATTGTTTTTCAGGTTCTTCATCTACTACCGTAGGTAAAATCCATTCTCGAGGGATTTCGAGATCTCGCCAATTCATCAATCTTGGTTGAATTGCTAAATCGAAAGAACGAGGCTCAAATATTTCTATAACATTTTTATCCAAAAAATGTGTTGTAGTTATTAAGAGTCTTGTTAACTAGTGTATTGTTTTCCAATGTATAGAAAGATTGGAAGATGTATTTTTCATTCCAATTCCTTTTGTTTGTATTTTTATTTTAACAGAATCCTCTATATTTGGGTCTGTTATTGATATGAAAAAATTTGGTTTTATGTTAAACCAAATAATTCCATTTACTAGATTTGATTGTACTCCTCCAATTATTGCATTTAGAGGGTTTACGAATCTTTTATCCAAAACTAAAACTGCTACTGGAGTATCCATTCCTTGTCTAAATAGAGCTGTAATACATATTCGAATTAATCCAATGTGGACATATCTGATTTCTGGATGTTTTTTCCTCCATCTAGCAATTTTTCTTTTATCGAACAGTATGATTTCAGCTGTTCCTTCATCTGTACTTTGAGCCGTGGTATTTCCACTAAATTGCTCAAATATTCTTGTAGAAAATATTTTAAATTTTGATAATTTATAAATATCTTCTTTTTTAACCATTTGACGAGTTTTTTCTAATTGTTCTAATTGTTCGTTGGTAAAAGTTAATTCTTCACCAACAACATCTTTTAGCGTTAGTGATTGTAACTCATTTTCATTATTTTGTTATATTTCAATGGTGTTCATCATAAATACTACTTCATCATCTGAACTATCTGATTCATATTCCATTTCATAAAGAATTTCATCATTTTCTGAATATTCTTCTAATTCACTTCCGTAACATATTTCTAATTCTTGTTCTTCAAGAAATTTTATCATTTTCTTTGCACTCTTTCCTTTTCTAGGGCTTTCTGGTGCAATATGACCTTCTTCAATTTGTTACAGAAGTAACATCTACATTTTTTCTTTGTATTTGGTTTATTTTTATTTTTATTAGAAAATTTTCTTTTTCTAATATATTTCTTGGTTTTGGAAAAAGGTATTTTCTTTTTCCAAGGCTTCCATTTAAATCTTCTTTTTCTTTTTTGAGAGAAAATTGGCCCACAACCGACTTTCCAATTTTCTTTTAATATTCTGTCACAACATTTTTGGCCAGATTTACTATTAGAAATTTGATTTTTCTTCATTTGCTTTTTGGCTTTAATTTTAGTATATTTTTCTTGTATAATTCTTAACACATAATTTATTCTAAAACCAAGTGTATCAGTTTTATCAACTTTCTTTAGCCATTCAGGATAACCTTTTATAGCTAATTCATCACATGAATTTGGGAGTTTATGAAAAAATTGTTCCAGCCAATATTGATTATTTGGTGGATATAATTTAAAGTAATATTTTTCGAAAAGTTCTACAAAGTCTTCAAATTGACAAATATTACATAATTCGAGTTTTAATAATATGTAATATGCATCTTCTTGGATTTGGGTTTGTCCCGTACTTCCAATTAGATTTTCTTTAATTATTTTAACAAAATCATTTAAGATTTCATCAAAAGTCTTAAAATTTTGGAGTAAAGCGGCTTTTTAGTGTTTTTCAATTTCAGATTTTTTCCATTGTTGTAACCATTGCAAAACATCTCCTTGGAGAGTTGCAGCTACATAATCTAAGAATTTTTCTTTAGTCCATACTTTTCCATAATTAGTAATTAAGATGGACAGTGATTGTGCCCAATCATTAATTGTTTGTTCTTGATCTTTAAAAGGGACTTTCCTTAAATCAAGATATGTGCCATGTTGTGCAACTGCTTGTTTATTTAAATCATCTATTCTAAAAAATTAAGGACTTGGTTCTTCCTCTTTTTTAGTACCACTAGTTGAAGTTTCTGCTGTTTTAACGAAATCTTCTTTATCTGTGACAGAATTTTGCATGAATTCTTGGAATTATTCCAGTTAGAGAATTTCTTTAAAGGTTCTTCTGCCTTTCTTTTTCCTTTATCTTCTTTTTCATCATCACTTATAACGCTCGTTTGGTTCGAGTTTTGGGAATGGAATGGGCATGGAATGGGAATACTTGATTCCTGGAAAGTTATTTTCCTGGCATTAAGGATGCCGTGCCGATGTTTGGTTCAACCGGGAATAGGAGTAGAATAAAGTATCAATTAGAAAAATATCCTTCTTTTTAAAAGATGAGAAAACATCACCTACTAATTTTTCAAAAGAGACAATTACTATAATGAATTACAAAAATTACACATGCCTAGCTAATAACTATCTTACAAAAATTACAATTATTTTTAATTAAAAAAAATTACAACAGGAAAAAAGAAAAGAAAAAAGTTTCAAATAATTTTTTTTTTCATTTTTGTGTAGCAGCGTAATTAAAAAAAAAAGTTCCAAACAATATTTTCATACACTGATGGAAAAAGAATTATTTATTCATAAAGAAGAGTGTTATTTTAGTCATAACATGAAAAATTTTTAAAAGATGCTCATTGGTAATGGTTTATTCCTTATGATTTAAATGGGAAAACTTTGGGGGAAAGGTTTGTTCCTGGAATCATTTATTCCGGACTTAAAACTTGAACCAAACGCGGGAATTGTTTCGGAATGGAATGTAGCATTCCTGGAATGGTTTAAATCTTGAATCAAACGAGCCAATAGTGTTTACTATGTGAGATGGTTCTTGGTCTTCTTCATCAGATGAATATTGATTTATTTCATACTGAAATTGTTTTAATAATTTTTTGTGTTCCAAATACGTAGTTTGTATTTGTTCTATTATTTTATTTCTTTCAGAAATATTTAAATTTGGGTCTTTATATAATTCTCGCCAATAATCTAGAATTTCTTTTACATTTATAAATTCTGTGTAATTAAACTTTTTTGTTTGAAAAGTATTTATTTCTTCAATTCCATAGTATACTCTAGGAGTTTGGTTGCTTCCTGAACTATTCATACCATCTAAATAGTTTAAAATATCCGCAATATTTTCATCACATTTCAAATTTAGTTTATTTTCTATATTTAGTTGATGTGCTAGATTCAAAAGTTTGTTTTCTACAAACATTTGATATTTTTGATTTTTGAGATTCATAGGTTCGATTTTCTTAATCCAACCTATCATAAGGTCTGCCATATTATTTAAAGCAGCACATACACTACTTATATTTTCAGACTATTTATCAATATGCACATAATGATTATACATAGTTTCTTCTTTACCTATTACAGGAGTTATACATTCTAAGTCAATACTGTACGTTTGTTCTTCCATTAATGTTTTCAAGGGTACCTAAGACCTCCTATTACTGTTGTTTCAAGTGCCTAAAACCAGTTCCCTTAATAGCCTAATTGCCACAACAAAGGCTTAAAACGGCTTGACGAAAAATATGGGCTTTGAAACGTAATAGGTGTATGGGTTTTATGAAAACACATAAGGAAAAACAAAGATACAATTTTAACTTAAAATTAAAATACCATAAATTAAAACAAAAAAATAAAGATAGACATACTTACATGACAAAAGCGAAATCAAGCTCTGATACCAGTTACACAGATGCAGAATAGAGGATCGAAATTTTTGTTTATTGATATAAAGGAATTAGTTACACCGAAGTTTTTTAGAAAGGAGAGGAAAATATTACAAGACTCGATACTTACAAACTGCTACTATCTTTTCCTTTTATAATAGATCATTCATAATTCTACAGACTTCTTCATAATTATTTTCAACAACATGCTGACAACTTTTCTAACTTCAACAACTCCCACCAACATTACTATATAAAAAGTAATTCAATAGTAATTCTACTATTCATCGAAAGTTACATAAAGTAATTATACAATAATTATACAGTGACTCTTTAATTTTTGTCCGCACAGCTGTCTACTGTCTACGAACATCTTTATTCGGGATTCCTCCAAAATTAATATTAACCATTCATTAAGGATTTTAACTGTTAATATTAGTATCGAATATCGAATCCATCCTAATAATGTAAGGATTTTAACGGATTTTAACTGTTAATTTTAGTATCGAATATCGAATTCAAGATAGATAGTTGAGAAAACAATAAAATTTAACCACAAATAATTTGCCGCTACCAAGATTCGAACCCAGTGTAATGCATCAATTCCAATTTAATTTGTGCTACAGCAGTTTAATTTATGCAAATAAATTTTTATAACTTAATCTCAAACTTCTTTCCTCACGCCCATGGCCCATAAACTGGCCCACGAAATTAAAAAGGACAAAAATATAAAAAGAACACTTTTCTGCTGCCGGGGATCGAACTGAGATTAAAGCAACAAGTCTAATTTATTCTATGCTACAAGAGGATCTTGCGTTAGGTATACACAAATAAAAGTTTATAATTTTTTTTAATCCGAAGTTGGTCTCTACTACATTAAAAGAGAAGTGACAAAAATTGAACTTGAATTAAAAGAAGAGGTACTTTGCCATTTGACTACTTTTTCATTTACTAAATATTAAGACTTTTAACTTAAATATATGCACATATAAAATAAGATTCTTCACGTATTTAATGTGTATTGAGTGTTTTGTAAAATATAAAAGTATCACTAGAATAAAATACTATTGAAATTAAAGATTAAGCATTTAACAAACGCATTTAGCTCTTAATATTAACGTTAAATTCAAAATAGATAGTTTAGAAAACAAACACCGATGTTATTTTCCTTAACATTTATGGTTATTTTATTCGAAAAAATATTAAACAAAAATTTAACATTTGAGGAACTAATCCCCAGTTTTCCTTTTTATTAAAAAAAATTGTTTAACTTGTTTACTAACGAAATTATTTTAGGGAGAATCTATATTATAAGGAAAGGAAATGTCACATCACTAAAGTATTTAATCAATGGCTTAGATTTGTTCTAAAAAATACACATAAAATGTTAGCCTTTGGATGTGAATTTTTTTCCTAAGAACATCACATCACCACACTAATGGCCAAGATTTATGTACGAACAACCCAACAAATTTGAACCCTTAGATGTACTTTTAGGATATCAAATCAAAAAATTCAACATTTTTTTATCTTTCTTATATTCTACCAATCTACTCTCTCCCCCACTTTTCTCTCTTATTAATTTTTTAAAAAAATAAAAAAACATTAACTTTAAATACAAAAACTAAAAATTATTAAAATATTCATATTTAAAATTTATTAATCCATACCTATAAAAAAAAAATCCATACCTATTGAAAAAAATTAAAAAACATTAACTTTAAATACAAAAACTAAAAAATATTAAAATATTCATATTTAAAATTTATTAATCCATACCTATTGTAACCCACTTTTCTCTCTTTATACATATTTTTTCTTCATATATTTACATTCAAATCTAATTCTTCCTTTAGTTTAAGAATATAAAAAAGATATTTGTTTTTATTTAATCTTTTACAAACTTAAATAGTTTATTTTATTTTATTTAAAAAAAACATATTACTTTTGTAAACCAGGGTTACTACTAATGATGCGATCTATTTATAATTAAAAATTTATAAATTTATAACGTCATTGTAACAATAATGGGATATTAATTTTTGTATATATTGGTGAATGATTATTAACCCATCCCAACCTTAATGAATTGGTAAAACATGTTCAAATTTAAGCATATCATAAACGGAGGCACTTTGAGTTTTTCAATTAAAAACCACCTCAATCTGGTCGGGTCAAATATGTCCTCCCCCCACCCTCGCGCTTGACAGTTATATAGGTTGTGTATACAATTTTCTTAATATATGTTTTGGATTGCACGCTATTTAGGTATTATGTATTTTTTGCTCAATCTAACTGATAATTTTTTTTACTCCACCGTCCTGTTCAACACGGGCAATACCTAGGGGTCTCTTTATTTGTATTTAATATTTTTTTATTTCATAGTGCCGGATGGCACGGGCAATACCTAATTAATGAAAATAAAAAACAACAAACTTCCGCTGCCGGGATTCGAACCCGGAATAAAACATCAATTCCAATTCGTTTTGTGCTACAGCGGATTTTCTGCCTATAAATCAAACTTCATGGCCCATAAATCGGCCCAAAAAATCCCAAAATTGAACCGACGTGAATGAATTTGTCTCAATTCGGCACACCAATTGCGCAAACCCAAAAAAGAAAATGTATACTCTTGGTCAAAGGCAAAATAGACTAGTCGATAGGTTGAATCAATGTAATTTTTACATTTACTCGAATATGATTTAATAAATTATCGAGTGTTATTTTTAAATTCGTGTACAAATCATAATGTTATCGAGTGATCCAATACAACCCAATTTTACCCATTAAGCAAATAAATCTAACAAATAAAATATAATAGAAAATTTCTGAAAAATTGCACTAGAAACTTTATAATTCAGTATGTAAGGTCTTTGTTTTATAATGCAGTACTTTTTTTTAAGTTTTAAAGTTGTTTATGCACCTAAGTCCCTTGGGGCCAGCTCTGTAGGCTCACTCTACAAACCCTTACACTAGGCACCCTTAGGTATATGTTTATGCATGTAAATCTTTATATTATTTTATTTTTCCCAAAATATATCTTAAACGTAGTAAACAAATTTTGAAACCAAGTGGGAGTGCCTCCCCTCATCCCCACAAAACTTTGCCCCTGGGGTTCTTATGTCCAATACAAACTTGTTTGTGTTAGTGACTAATTTAACATGCAAGTGTTATATGTGTGAAATATATATATACACATACATTCACTTTGACTCAAATCGGTAATTAAGTTTACTTCTTAAGATATCTCAAATTAGTAGTCATATTTTCTTTTACAAGCAGAATGGAAGTGCTAAATTTTAGGAGAATTTAGTAAGGCAAAAAAAAAGTCCTCGTATGCGCAAAATCCCTTATGGCCAGTGAAGCTCTCCATATAAATTTTTTTGGTTGAATTTATTTATCTTTGAATGTTGAATATATGAAATTTAATAAATTTATCCTTATCCTTGTTCTTGTTCTCTCTCTCTCTATGTATATATATATATATATATATTTGACACATTTACTATTTCATGAATAAAGAAAGGATTAGAATAAAATACTGTTGAAATTAAACATTATGCATTTAATAGGAATTTTGCCTTCTAAATAATCTTAATGGCAGTGTTTGATTCATAAATAATCTTAGAGCATCTCCAATCATAATGTAAAAATTGATGTGTAAATTTTATGTGTCAAACCACTTGTACACAAATCTTGAAGTTTTTTTAAAAAAATACTCTAATGGTAGTTTTGTAAACTTTTGTGTAAAATTTAAATAAACCAATAAGATACTGACACATATTTTATGTCATTTTGTGCAGTTATTATTATTATTATTATTATTTAGAATTTAGAATTTTTATTAAAAAAAACACTTTTTTTTCGCTGCCAGGAATCAAACCCAGATTAATATTCCCATTTGTTTTGTGCTACAGAGGATCTTGGTTGAAAATTATGCAAATAAAAGTTTATATATATATATATATTAATTATTTACTCCATCGTTGGGCTGTGCTTCAACACCAAAAGGCCGAAAGTCTCCTAAATCTGTTCAAGGAACCCCCACGGCAACAGCCCACAGAGACCCACTTGCCAAATTGTAACTTCCATCCAATTGCACCCATATATTGAAGGATCGTGTCATTTTTTTATTTTATTTTTCCTTTCTTTTCTTTTCTTTTTTTTTTTACAAGAAGGATCATATCAATTCAAAACGTCGATAGTCTAAGTAAGATTTCCACTATAAACTTTATAATTCAGTCTATGTGGTAACTCTTTTGCTCCTTTGCTTTATAATTCAGTCATTTTCTGAGTAATTTTACACGACAAATTTAAGTATTTTATTGACTAATTATTATACATCTAGTATTTTTTAGCAATGTTAGGAGACTCATGTCCAATACATACTTGTTTATGCTATTAACTAATTTATCATGCACGTGCGATATTTGTGAGATTTATATGTATATTCCATCTGACTCAAATCGATAATCTCAATTTACTTTTTAGGATATCTCAAATTAGTTTTCATAATTTTTTTCACAAACTTACATAATCAATGCACTAAATTTTATAAAAGAAAATTGCATTCATAATTATTGATAATTGAAATTAAAGTTTCTTTAAAGGCGAACGGGGTATAATTTGAATAAAGCTTTAGATCCGCAATTTGGCTATCTTTAACTCTTAAATAAATTATTTTTAAGAGTTTAATTCTTAGGGGGCCTTTTATTTTTGAATTCTTTGAATGTTGAAACATTAGGCTTAATGTTGCATGAACTCTTTAATCTTATTTGAATGAAGTTCTGAATATACATTTTTTGATTGAATTTATTTAACTTTGAATGTTGAATATATGAAGCTCTTTATCAGATTTATTAATATCTTTGACAATTTGCAATTATTTAAGAAGACTCGGACCATTCTTTTAGTATAACAAAAATATTTTGAGGTAAAAAATCCGGATATAAACTTCGTATACAAAGAAATTTCTTTTGCACAGTACCAAATTAGATATAAGAAGGAGTAAAAAGAGTAAGGCCATGTTTATTAAATGGCTCAATTTTTTTTATTTTTTGTTTATTTGTTAGCTATCGATGAGATATTTTTATATATAGTGTAAAATTATTCCGGTCAAGTTTTTGTAAAATATTTTCTTAACCCTTTTAACCGAATTATTTATCCATAAAAGTTGTACAAAAATTAAGAAACCCATTTGAATTATTCACGGCCGATATCATTTATTCATACCAAAACTTTCAAATCTTCCTTTTGAAGATTCAAGAAATTCCAGTTTCTCCACCACCGCGAACCTTAGTTAGATTTTGGCATGCTACACTTTTTTTTGTCTTAATTATTAATATAGACTATTGATGCATTATTTTATACATATATATATATATATATAAATGAAATTACGTACAATGTTATGAATGTATAATATTTTAGATATTAATAATAAATAATTATTTGTAATTTAATTATTATATCTTATATTTTTATATTAAGTTATAATGATTAATAGATATTTCACAAAAGCCTACACATCATGCGGGTTAGTAACTTGTGTTTCATGAAATCCCTAAAAATGCTTTTATTTCTTATTTAAATGAACCTCTATATATATATATATATATATTGCTTGAATTTATTAAGTTTTGCATGGTAAATATATGAAATTTGATAAACATACCCTTATTATTGTAATTACTACCTCATGAACATCTCTATCTCTACTAAATTAAAAGAAAAGTGACCGGCCTCAAACCTGCAAGTTAAAAGGAGATGCACTTGCCATTTGACTAGTTCTTCATTTATTAAATATTTTTTATTTTCTTATCGATTTAGTCAAAGACGTGCCATTCAAACTAGAATTAAAAAATTCACAAAATATTACTCAAATTCTAACCCCAAAGAGTTGACTAAAGAATATGTTACTTGTTTATGTTATTAATTAGTTTATCATACACAAGCGCCATTTGACTAGTTCTTTGTTTATTAAATATTACTCACATTCTAGCTCGAAAGAGTTGTTTACCAAAGAATCTGTTACTTGTTTGTGTTATTAACTAGCTCGAAAGAGTTGTTTACCAAAGAATCTGTTACTTGTTTGTGTTATTAACTATGTTATCATGTACATGCATAGTGGGCACTCAGTGTCCTGCATGCATTTTGGGCGCCGAGTGTCTAATAAAAAATAATGGCAAGATTAAAAAACAAAAATTCCATTGCCTGGACTGGAACCCGGGTGAAGTAAACATTTCAATTTTATTTGTGCTACAGCGGACCTTATGTTTAATTTATGCAAATAAGTCAATATAAGCTAATCCTCAACTTCTTTCCTCACGTAGCCCAGCCTGAAGTCATGGCACATAAGCCGGCCCAAGGACCCGATGGCATCTCGTCGACACCACCCCGCTAAAAACAATCTTAAAAAATAAACTCACATACTTAATGGTCAAACGGATTTAGATTTGTGTATACGGGTCGGTTCGAATCGATTTTGTGTCATAATTTGATGAATATTGACATTTTTTATTTTTATCTAAACACAATTTCAAATAGTTTTGTATAATATTTTCAAATGCGTGTACGACTCATTATGTTATGAGAAGACCTAACGTTATCTGATTTCACTGTAAAGAAAATAATCTAAAAAATAAGATATAATAAAAATATTTTAATAAAATTTTCTCTAAAAAAATTATAATTAGGTTGGTAGGCTCAGTTTTAGGTTTTTCATATGACAAACATGAATATGTTATTGATAATTGAAATTAAGAGTTCTTTAAAGACGAATAGAGTATGATTTGAATAGGGCTTTAGATCCGTAATTTGGTTATCGGTAAATCTTAAATAAATTACTTTTAAGAGTTTAATTCTTAGGGGCCTTTTATTTTTGAATTCTTTGAATGTTAAGACACTAGACTTAATGTTGGATGAACTCTTTAATATGCTTAATTCTTATTTGAATGAAGCTCTAAATATATATTTTTGATTGAATTTATTTAACTCTAAATGTTGAATATATCAAATTTGATAAATTTATCCTTATTATATATTGTATACATACGCGTATGTTATAAATGAAAAGAATTAGGTAATGGTGAATGTTGAATAAAATTATTTAATGATAATATTTTGTTCAAAATAAGATTGAGATTTTGTACCCGTTTTACTGACACCGTCATTTGAGATAGACTTGTCAACAGTTAGGATTGTGTTAGGTCTTAACGAATGCGAGTTATCTTTACCTCTACTTGAACACTACCCAATAAGTTATTGGGTAAAGTTTTTCGAATTCCTATATGACTTGGTTTGTTATCAGGTGGCACAAAGCCACCTAATGAACCTATTGAACAAATATTTTTTTATAAAATAACAATAAAATCTATAAAGAAAAAAAATTCACTAAACACAAGATAAAAATATAGCTAAAATTATTTCAAAAGTGATGATAAATATTCATAAATCTTAAAATAGTTACAAACCTTAATAAGATTTAATAAACTTTTAGTTGCATTAAAAGCTAAAATAAATAAATTAAAAGGTCACCCGAATTTGTTAAGGATGAAACTGTAACCAACCAGTTCTCATTTTGTTAAGGGCTCACCCATTAATTTTGTGTCATGTATGAAAATATCTGCATCATTTAATGCATGTTGTTCTTTTCTTTTTTCTATATTTAGATTATTATCATGTGTTTTGAGGCTGCACGTCAATACTAACTATTGAAATTAAACATTAAGGTATTCTTTGGTTGGGTTTTAAAAAAATATTTTTGGGTTTTTTTTTTCTTTAAACCGTGTTTGATTTACCCATTTTAAAATTTTCATTCAAGTAAAAATAATTTTTATTTTTTTCTTTGTATTCTAAAAAAACTTTAAGAAATAAAAAACAAATTATATTTTTTTAAAAATAATGTACGTTACACAAATCAAATTAAAAAATAGTTTTAAAGAACTCAACTTGAGAGTATATTTTAAATTCAAAATTTAAAAATTTCAACAAGTCGGAACCTATGAATTTAGCAGGGTTTGCCTCTTAAATCATCTTAATGGTGAATGCCGAGTAAAATTATTTAATGATAATATTTTGTTCGAAAAAAGATTGAGATAATTTTGTAACCGTTTTAGTGACACCAACATTTGAGATAGACCTGTCAACAGTCGGTTTCGTGTTAAATCTTAATAAATGTACCTCAACACGACCCGATAAGTTATTGATTAAAGTTTTTTGAATTCCTATGTGACTCTGATCCTTATCAATTGACACAAAGCGACCCAATAGTACGTGTTGAGCAAATATTCTTTACAAAATAAAAATAAAATCTATTCACCAAAAACAAGATAATAATAATTAAAAAGAAGAAGAAGAAGCAGCAGCAGCAGCCAAGATTATTTCAAAAGTAGTGATAAATATTCATAAATCTTAAAATAGAAGCAAACCCTTAACAAGATTTAATAAACTTTTAGTTGTATTAAAACCAGAAAAAAAATATTAAAAGGTCACCCGATTTTATTAAGGATAAACCTATAATCGACCCATTTATCATTTCGTGTTAAATGGGTGAACCCCATAACCATCTGAATTCGTTAAGAGGTCACCCATTAATTTCATCACAATTTGTATTGTGTTATTGTGTGAATGGTGTGATTCTACCTAGTCTAATTTGAGTATTAGGGGAAAAAAATCTTTGCAAGTGCAAATTCTCTTGTGGTCAGTCATAAACTTAATTTTGCGAACATAAATTAATCCCACATTTAATGTAGTGTAAAATACCTTGTGAAAGACCAAAATGAATGAGGGAAAAAAATAAAAGAAAACTTTCTAATAACACCATCGTTTGAGGGGCAAAAAAAAATTATTTTCCGCCGCTGGGAATCGAACCCCGATTAATACTCCAGTTTGTTTTGTGCTACAGCGAATCTTATTTCAAACCAATGCAAAAAAAAGTTAATATATTATTTGCACCTAAATATGTTCAAGAAACCCCATTGCAGCCCTAAGAGACCCACTTAATTGTCAAATTGTAACATCCAATTGCACCAATATAGAAGGATCATGTAATTTATTTTATTTTTTTATTTTTTATTATTTTAACAAGAAGGATTTTGTCAATTCGAAAAGCCAATGGTGTAAACATGTAGACAAAATTTGCACCTAAAAACCAACCTTGCAAGAAAAAGAGTATGAATTTGGAAATTGTCGACCCTTGTCTAATGAGTATCATGGTCATCTTTGCACTTGACTTGACTAGTGGATACAATAAAACATTTGTAAAAAAACTTTTACCTTTAATTGTAATTACCTATGAGTGTCATTTGGTACAGTATTTTTTGAAATTGGCCAATTAATTCGAAGAAAAATAATTTTCGTTTTATATAAATGAATACCAAAAATAGAAATAGGGCATATCAAACATTTTTTATTTGGTTTTGGAATCATCCCTACAAAATCCGAAATACCGTACTAAAAATACTGAATTATAATACTGTAGACACCCCAATTCATGACCCCCGCAAGAACCCTAAAAAAAACTCATAGAAAGTACACATCGAGTCTAGAACTCATATACACACTAGAACATGCTTTAGGCGTTTGTAGCACTACAAACGGGGCATTTGTAGCACGAAAAGACGTTTGTAGCACTACAAACGGGGCGTTTGTAGCACTACAAACGGGGCGTTTGTAGCGCGAAAAAGCATTTGTCGCGCTACAAACGGACAATTGTCACGCTACAAACGGCTATTTTGTCGTTTGTCGCGCGACAAACCTCTCCAAACACCGACCAACCACTTTCTGACACATCAGTCTGTTAGAACCATCACTTCAGCCGTTTGTCGCACGACATATGTATATGTCGCGCGACAATCGTCCCACTGTTGTAGTATGTCGCGCGACAAACCCCCCAAACACCGACCAACCACTTTCTGACACATCAGTCTGTCAGAACCATCACTTCAGCCATTTGTCGCGCGACATATGTATATGTCGCGCGACAATCGTCCCACTGTTGCAGTATGTCGCTTGACAAATCCTCCCAAGCACTATAAATAAGGCATCACCCCCCATGGGTTCTGGACGACAACTTCTCGACACGATTTCTATACTAAAATTCCTTATTCTCTCTGATATCTTCTAATCTTTAAGCCTTCTCCGGAAGCATCTGTGATAACATTTATTTTCACAAGAGTCTCGGATTTAATCTTGGCACTCGGAGTGCCACCTTCTAGAGTCAGACCGTTGGAAATATTTCTAAGAGGAATGCTAATATTTGCCTGAGGTCTTCTCTGCCGTATTATAATTTCTCTCTCTTATTCTTATATATATCGTCGGGAAGGTAACTAAAGTCTCTTCTAGTAATTAAATAATATATCTGCATATTAGTTTTATTGTACTTTATTTAGTAATTATAGACTTGTTTAGATCCTTATTTAAGTTTGCTATATATACATACTTGTTATTTTCGGAAGTACTATAAGTGAGTAGGGAGTTGGCTTGCTTGGGCCAACGTAAATCGAAAGCATTTACTTCCACTATCCTCGTTCCAATTTTAATTAAGTTTATTATTTGTAGACTATTTATATCTGTTGTTCTGTCCACTTTCTAGCTGGATAAACTTTTTGCCAAGTTATTAATATTCTATCGTTTTCAAACAAAACAACTTGATAAAATCATTTGTAAAACCAGAAAAAGTAAGACCATTTATCATCCGGCTAAAACCAAGTTTTCAAAACCCGAATTGATAAAGCTTACTTAGGAATTAAACTCAGATGTATTCTGTCTTCCATATAGACTGCAATGCATCTGATACACTATCCTCAAGAGTTCAATTCCATATCAAATCAATTCCAATAAAATCCGATCTTTTCTAAATTAAAACAAACGAGATAATTGATATTGTTATCTGAGGAAACAATACCGAATCACTCTCATTTCAAAATTGATAAGATAAGCTTTTGTCATTAGTAATCAGATTTCGAAAAAACCAAAATATCGGATCACGGAATAAAAGGTTTTCATTATTTCCCCGTTTTTTCCAAAATCAGGTTTTCATTAGTTATTTCCAAAAAACAGTAGAATATCAGTAAAAGCATCCAAGTTTTCCAACATAGAATAAACATATAAGACCACTAGAGACCGAAAGGGTGGAACGGGTGCTTAACACCTTCCCAATCCGTAACATAGTTCCCGAACCCTATAGAATCCTGATTTCGTAGACAAACGTGTAAAGAAAGGCTTATCTGTAGCCTTTCCTCTTACACAACTATTTTGTCCGTTTTCTCGTAAAACGTACTGGCGACTCTGAACGAACCATCTTGCATCTAGAAATAAGATAGAGGGACACTCGATATGAATTATCAATACATAGAAGCAAATGGAACAACGAAATCCTTTCCGATGTTTCAAACTCCCAAACCAGAGGCTGAGAACCCGGGGTCGCATTTACGGATTCTCACAAATACCGAAAACACTAATTCCAAAAATTACTGAAAATATTTATATTCAAAATGATCATACCACACCTAGGGGGTGTGCAAAAAACCGAAAAATTGAACTAAACCAGCTGAAACCAAGAGATTTTCAAGCTTGGTGGGTCAGTTTAGTTAAGAAATTGGACAGCCGAAGCAGGTCGGTTCAATTGTCATTTTTTTAGTGTATAATTTAATGATAATTTATCGAGTGTCACAATTGTCGTTTTTTTGGTGTATAATTTAATGATAATTTATCGAGTGTCATGCAAGATTTTAATGGCTAAGTTGGCTATGTGTGTGTTTTTGCAAACACAGTAAATGACTAAATGTATTAACAATGCATCTAGTATGAAGGATTATTAATTGTATCTAATACTACACGTACATCAAGTGTCATACAAATTATAAATTAATGATAATTTATCGAGTGTCCTGCATCAAGAATTATTAAAATTTATTTTATTTGTCGTTGCATGGAAAAAAAATTGTAATGATAATTTTGTTGAAAGAAGATTGAGATTTAATAATGTTTTACCTATCCCATCACTTGAGAAATGATATTCATAATAAATATAAACCATATGAGGAGAAAGCTGAGAAATTAAAAATTAGTTTTTAAACTACTGGGATTCAACCTGGAGTAATGTAACAATTCCAATTTAATTTTGAGCAACAGCAAATCATATGATTAATCTTTGCAAATAAATATTTTTAACTAAAAAGCCTCTTCCTTAGAAGAAATGGTGTCATCTTTTCTTTGTTTTTTTTTTTCAAACAGTTGGCAGTATCTTCGACCATTTTGCGTGTATCTTGAATCAATTCTCTTGCCAATTTAGTCAAAGGCCAACCTCAAAGAGTTGTTTACTCAAGAATCCATCATAATAATTGTTACATGTTTATGTTATTAACTAATTTATCATGCACACGCAGTGTGTGATACTGTGATGAGTGTCTAGTAAAGAACAAAGATAAAATTAGAATACAATACTACTGAAAGTAACACTAACATTCAGTAAGGATTTTAACTGTCAATATTAATATTGAATATCGAGTTCTAGATAGATAGTTGAGAAAACAATAAAATTTAACCACAAATTTTTATTAAGAAAAAAGAAAGAAGAGGACTTGTGTAACTTTTTGACTAACAGAACAATTTGAGGGGAATTGAAGATGAAGAAAAAAAAAATTCCGCTGCCGGGATTCGAACCCGGTGTAAAGCAATAATTCCAATTTAGTTTGTGCTACAGCGGACGTTGAGTTTAATTTTTCCAAATAAACTTTTATAACTTAATCTCAAACTTCTTTCCCACACATGGCCCATAAACCGGTCCACATAATTTAAAAGAATAAAACTATAAAAAGAAAACTTTTTTGCTGCCGAGGTTCGAACCCAAATTAATGCATCAAGTCTGGATTAATTTATTTATACACAAATAAAAGTTTATAATTTTTTTTTAATCCATAGTTGGTCTCTACTACATTAAAAGAGAAGTGACCGAAATCAAACCTGGATTAACAGAAGAGGCACTTTGCCATTTGACTATTTTTTCATTTACTAAATATTAAGGCTTTTAACTTAAATGTATGCACATATAAAAAAAGATTCTTCACGCTTATAGTGTGTGTTGAGTGTTTAGTAAAAAATGAAGGTATGATTATAACAAAACACTATTAAAATTAAAGATTAAGCATTAAACACATGGATTTAGCTCTTAATAATAATGTTAAATTCAAAATAGAAAGTTTAGAAAACAAACACCGAGATTATTTTCCTTAACATTTATGCTTATTTTATTTTAAAATTTATTTAACAACAAATTTTTTACTTTTGAGGAACTACTCTCCAGTTTTCCTTTTTTATCAAAAAAAATAATTGTTTACTACCGAAATCACTTTTTTTTGGGGGGGTGGGGAATTAAGGAAAGCAAAAAACAACAAATTTCCGCTGCCGGGATTCGAACCCGGAGTTAAGCATAAATTCCAATTTGTTTTGTGCTACAGCGGATTTTAAATATATATATAACGGGAAAATCAAACTTCATGGCCCATAAATCGGCCCAAAATATTCCGAATTGAACCGACGTGAACGAATTCGTCTCAATTCGGCATACCGACTGTGCAAACCCGAAAAAGAAAATGGATACTTTTGGTCAAAGGCAAAATAGACATGTCAATGGATCAATTCGAGTCGATATCTTGAATTAATGTAATTTTTGCATTTACTCGAATACGATTTAATAAATTATTGAGTGTAATTTTCAAATTCGTGTACAAATCATTATGTTATCGAGTGATCCAACACAACCCGATTTTACCAGTTAAGTAAATAAATCCAACAAATAAAATATAATAAAAAATTTCTAGAAAATTGCACTAGAAACTTTATAATTCAGTCTGTAAGCTCACTATGTCGGTTCCTTACTTTATAATTCAGTATTTTTAAAGTTTTAAGATTGTTTATCCACCTAAGTCTCAAGGAATCAGCTATGCAGGGTCACTCTACATGCCCCTTACACTAGGCATTCTCATGTTTATGGTTCTGCATTTAAGTCTTTATATTATTTTATTTTTTCCAAAAAATATCCCATACGTAATAAACAAATTTCAAAACCAAGTGGGGGCGCCTCTCCCTCGTCCCCACATGACCCTGGGGTTCTAATGTCCAATACAAACTTGTTTGTATAACTGACTAATTTATCATGCACGTGCTCTATGTGTGAAATATATATGTATATATACACATATACATTTAGTTTGACTCAAATCGGTAATTAAGTTTACTTCTTAAGATATTTCAAATTGGGTAATTGACAAATTTAACCCCAAAGTTTGGGGTAAATTGCAATTAAATCCCGTTATTTTAATTTTTACAATGTCAACACCAATATTTTTAAATCATTGTAATCCAACCCAACCGTTATCTTCTGTTAATATACAACTAACGGCGCTGACGTGGCTGTCCGAGCTGGCGCTGACGTGGCTATTGCTACTATGGTTATCGACAATTTTAACCCCAAAGTTTAGGGTCAGTTGTAATTTAAACCCTGTTGTTTCAATTTTTTTCAATGTCAACACCAATGTTTCATAATTGTTGTAATCCAACTCAACCATTCTCTTATGTTAATATACAACTAACGGCGGCTAATAAACAATACACCTTTTCGTTGGCGAGTGAGAAACACACGCTTACGTCAAATCATCTAAGCCACATTTTCGAATCACAATCCTAAGTCCCTCTATATATCAAGATGATGCAAAATACTAAAATGAAAGAATTAAAAATTATGGGATTAACAAAAATTTATAGATGAAATGGGAACCGGAAAAATAAAATAAAATAAAAAGACATATGATCAAGAAAAGCAAGGTGATTACGATCAACCTTAACCCAATTTTGATGCAATAATTAAGATCGCCAACGAAAAGGTCTGTTGTATATTTAGGATTGTGACTCAAAAAATTATGATCGCCAATTTTGATGCAGCAATTATTGATCACCAACGAACAATAATTATAGAGGGACTTAGGATTGTGATTCAAAACGGTGGCTTAAATGATTTGACGTAAGCGTGTGTTTCTCACTCGTTAACGAAAAGGTGTATTGTATATTAGCCGCCGTTAGTTGTATATTAGCATAAGAGAACGATTGGATTGGATTACAACAATTATGAAACATTGGTGTTGACATTGACAAAAATTGAAACAACAGGGTTTAAATTACAACTGACCCCAAACTTTGAGGTTAAAATTGTCGATGCCCATAGTAGCAACATCCACGTCAGCGCTAGCTCGGACAGCCACGTCAGCGCCGTTGGTTGTATATTAACAGAAGATAACGGTTGGGTTGGATAGCAACGATTTAGAAACATTAGTGTTGACATTGTAAAAATTGAAACAACATAGTTTAATTGCAATTTCCCCCAAACTTTGGGGTTAAATTTGTCGATTACCCTTTCAAATTAGTATTCATATTTTATTTTACATACATAATGGAAGTGCTAAATTTTAGGGGAATTTAGTAAGTCAAAAAAAAGTCCTGGTATGTGCAAATTTCCTTATGGCCACTGACCCAGTTCTACGAGTAGGGATTAGTCCTACATCCAATGTGATGTGGGGATATCTCGTAGGAGACCAAAAAATAGAAAAGGGAAAAAATTGTTAAAATAATAGAGAGAGCAGAGAGGAAAATCTTCTTATTCAATTGATTTGTATGATTTGTAATATATATAAAGTCAGCTCTATTTATATTAAGAGTCAACATCCTTATTTCTATATAAAATCAATTTAATGGATAATTTACCGAGTGTCACGCATTGAGAATTATTACAATTTCTTTTATTTGTTGTTGTGTGAAAAAAAAAAACATATTTAATGATAAAAAAATTCCAAAAAATATTGAGATTTAATAATTTTTTACTAACCCCATCAGTTAAAAATAATATTGGTAATAAATCTAAATCATATGAGAAGAAAGCTGGAAAATTAAAAAAACAAAAGCTTTCCACTACCATGATTTGAACTCAAAGTAACGAAACAATTATAATTTAATTTTGTGCTATAGCAAATCATGTTATATGCTTGCAAATAAATATTTATAAACTAAAACCTCTTTTCGAAAATGCCGAATTAATGTCACGGCATTCACCGGCTGGGCTTCTTTTCAACTAATTTTTTTGCCGGTCTAGTTAAAAGCAAACCATATATATATGCCAAAATTTAAAAATTCATAAGACGTTACTAATAGCCTAACCCCAAAAGTTGCTTACCCAAGAATTCATACTAATAGTCGTTACTTGTTTCCATTATCGACAAGTTTATCGTGCACACATGTAATGTATGTTAAATTTCCATAAATATACTTTCTCTATCATAAATCGAAAGTTCTGATTTACTTTTCACGATATCTCAAATTGATGAAATTTCTTACTTTCTTTCGATGAACTTTCTTACTTTCTTTTTTTTTGAAAACATAATCAGTGTACTAAATTTTACGGCTGGTGAAAATAAATTGTATTATTAATCACCGATAATTGAAATTAAATTTCCTTGAAAAGGAAAAATGGATGAATAATGCTTAAAAATGTGATGTATTTGAAAATAGATTTTGGATTGACATTCTATTATTTTTTTTTTTTTAATATGTGTCATTATGCGGCAATACTGAATATACCCAGACATTCAAACCTAAAAGGAAGAGGGGATGGAAAGAAGGCGGGCTGGAATACATGACCCTAAATTTTACCACTTGAGAAGTACTTTGGATGTGACGTTTTATTACCTTAAGAAGGACGGATGCTACTGTAAAATTCTAACATAAATGATTTTTAAGAGTTAAATTCTCAGGGGCTACTGACCAAAGGAGAAAAAAATTTCTTAGGGGCCCTTTATTTTCATTTCTTGAATATTAAATACTATGTTAAGGATGCATGGAATCTCTAAAAATGTGTTTATTTCTTGTTTAAATGAAGCTCTAAATATAAATTGATTTGGCACTTAATATTAAAGCTGAATATTGAATTTTAAATAGATAGTTGAGAAAATAATCACCTATAGGAGGAAATTTAACATAAATGATTTTTAAGAGTTAAATTCTCAGGGGCCACTGACCAAAGAAGAAAAAAATTTCTTAGGGGCACTTTATTTTCATTTCTTGAATATTAAATACTATGTTAAGGATGCATGGAATCTCTAAAAATGTGTTTATTTCTTGTTTAAAGGAAGCTCTAAATATAAAATTGAATTTTAAATAGATAGTTGAGAAAATAATCACCTATAGGAGGAAAATAAATTTCCGCTGCCAGGATTCGAACACAGAATAAAGCATCAATTCCAATTTGTTTTGTGCTACAGCGGATGTTCTATTCAATTTATGCAAATAAATCTTTATGGTATTCAATTTAAAATGAAACTTCTTTCCTCCATAGCTGAGCCTGATGTCATGGCCCATAAATGCCCAAAAAAAAAACCACGGTAAAAATTGCCCCTAAAAAATCCAACTTAAGAAGAAAAAAAGTTCATATACTTTTTGGTCAAAGGTAGGTAGATTTTTCAATGGATCAATTCAAGCCAGTTTTAAATCGGGTTTTAACGAATACAATTAATTTTTGCTTACATACAAACATGACCGAAGATGTTATTGGGTGATATTTTCAAGTTCGTGTATGGCATATTATATTATATATTGGGTGTCTCTACACGACCCAATACAATGAATTAATTAATTTCGCACAATAACGGAGAATACGCAGTTTGTTTATGTGACCAAAAAGAGATTTGAAATTGAATTAAGGGGGGTGTATTCAATTTAAATTATATAAGAGTTTTTTGGATTTTGAAGGTCCATGGATATTCAATTGGAATTTTAAAAAGTTTTTCAAAATTTTATGGTATTCAATTAGGATTTCAAATAGTCTTTTAAAATCTTGTCGTATTCAATTAGGATTAAAAATAATCTTTCAAAATCTTATGATATTCGAAACTAAATAAATTTTGAAAGATTTTATAAATAGATAGATTTTGATGAATTTGAAAGTGCTTTTTATGAATAACAAATCCACCAATAAATCTTTTCTTTAAGCGAAAGATTCCACCTAGAGAGATGATAATATGTTAAGTCTCACTTTACGGTCTATGTGCTCTTTTGCTTCTTTTTTTTTTTTCAATGTAGTGTTTTTGAGTAGTTTTAGGTGTTTTATGTAACAGATAGTTTGTTTTTGTTATTGAATAGTTATTAACTTAAGGGGGTGTATTTAAAATAGAATATGTAGAATTTTTTTGAGATTAAAAATAGTCTTTTAAAATATTATGATACTCAATAAACTTTGAAAGATTTTATAAATTGATGGATTTGGGAGAAGAATTGAGTGGAACATAATATATGTATTAACTGTTACAATAAATAAAAATTATATTCTTAATATTTTGATGGGGGTGAAAGCAAATTTTATTGAGTCCTACTCGTTGAAAATGATGAACTTTATTTATTTGAAGTCACAGCTGTTGGCAAAGGCATTTGTTGTGGTGGAGGATATCCGAAGATTGGGTTACATTTGAATGTTAAATATTATATATGTTGATGTTGATGAAATCTCTGAAAATGTGTTTATTTATTATTTAAATAAAACTCTGAACGTATATTTTTGCTTGAATTTATTTAGCTTTGAATATTAAATATATGAATTTGATAAATTTACTCTTATTATTATAATAAGCACTTACAGTCTCATACTCTCATGAACATCTATCTTATATTAATAAGAATTCTAGAAGGAAAATTGGCATGTCAAATATAGTCATCATGTATTGGTTAAAATAAACTTATCACAATCTATTATAATCAACGAATAATTAAAACATTTATACGTCATTTTCTTATATCCATGTAAAACTACTCTTGTATTGAAAAAAAAAGTATTGGGTTAGAGAAACACCTTGCATTTGACTATTTCATTTATTAGATACTTTTTTTATTTTAACTTAAATATTAAAGTATAAGTTAGAATATAAAGAGGGATTCCCCCACTTTAGCAAAAAAAAAGATATTTTCATTTGAAGGGGTAAACTAATGAATTATTTTTTAGAATTTTATAGAAGTGATCTACATTATGAATATATCATCTCCACAAAATTTTTGTTTGTTTCTTGCTGCAGAGAACACATTATCAAATTTACGAGAATAAACATTTACAAATTAATTCCAAGTTTATTTTTTCCCTGAGATTGGTGTCATGGCCCATAAATCGGCCCAAGGACCCAAGTAAACCAGAGGTAATAGTTGAATTGATAAATAGAGTTCGAAGAAGAAAGAAAGAGAAAATGATAATAATCTTCGAAACAATCTCTCAGCATCAAATATGTTGAATTAATTTAGATTTAGTTGTTTGATGCTGGTGGTTTATTTATCCAAAAAAATAAAAAAATGGTTCATGATAGTGTTTATTTTAAAATTTTAGGGTTCATTTAAGGAAAAACGATAAAAAAAATATAAAGTTTAAAAGTGCAACGCATTTGAATATAAATTTAGGAATTGACTTTCCATTACTTCAAAGGGGAGGACTGTAGCTGTCATAAAATCTAAACATAAATGATTTTAAAGAGTTCAATTCTTGGTGCCTTGATTTTTTGTTTACATTTGAATGATAAATACTATGCTGATGTTGCATGAAATCTCCATAAAAATGTGTTTATTTATTATTTAAATGAAAATCTGAAGATATATTTTTGCTTAAATTTATTTTGCTTTGAAAACTAAATATATGAAGTTTTATATATTCAATCTTGTTATTGTAATATACACTTGCTACCTCATGAACATTTTTATTGTATTAACAATGATTTTAGAGAGAAAATTGATATATTAAATGTGGCCATTATGTAATGGCTAAAAGAAAATTATTACAATTTATTATAACCGATAAGTAATTGACACATTGATATGTCAATTTATTATATATGCCATATATTTGTATCCATATAAAAGTACTTGTGGGAGGTAAAAATTGGACGTCGGCTTTTGGCCAAGGCTCAGCTTAGAAATCTAGTATCTTGGTCTGCTCATAATCAAAACCCATAAGCCCAACTCTATTATAGATAAGAAACATGTTAGCAGATTAAGATGTGTTTGTATTCAGGCTAATCATAAATCAACCATTGTACTTTGTTGACCAAAATGAACTAACCGGAAGGTAACCGACCAACATTGGTCGGCCAATAAAATAGGGTAGCTAAGCTAAAAGATAAGTGATAAGAAATAATCACTTCTACTAATGTGAATAGTGTTAGGGATAGTTGGAATCATAAAGTAGTGCCAAGTTTACCCTTTATAGTAATTTTCACTCATTTCAAACCCTAATGGAACCATGTTCTATACATATAAATAGGAAAGGAAACCCACAGTTAGGCACAATTAATTTTAATACCCCTACATTCACTCTGAAAATTCTCTCCTTCCCCATTTTTGAACCCCAACTATTGTACCAATTTTCTTCAAACTTTCAAGCTAATAAAATCCATATACACACACAAAGGAGGATGTACTACCGGACTAGGAATTAAAACCACCAAAATAACTTACCCCAAAACAAATTTGGCCTTCATTCTATTTGTTGGTTTCTTCTCTATTTAGTATTCATAATAGTTCATCACCTTCATTCATAAAATCTGATTGCCAAGTAAAGTTCATTGGCCCAATTATCTTCAAAATAGGTTTGGTTATATTTTAGTCACCCACAATTTTCTTGTATTAGAAAAAAAAAGTATCGCGTTGCAAAGATACCTTGCATTTGACTATTTAATTATTAGATACTTTTTTATTTTAACTTAAATATTTTTTTAAAAAAAATTAACTTAAATATCTAGTATTTAAAAAGAGAATGTGCACACATATAGACGCATTCTGTGCCCTGAGTGTCTATTAAAAACAAATACGGGATTAGAACAAAATACCCTTAAAATTAAACATCAAAGCATTTGTCAACGCATTGTTATATTCCTAACATTTAGCTTTTTGACTAACATCATTTGAAGGGAATTTAATAGAAAAAAAGAGCAGTTGAAAAACAAAATATTCCGCTGCCGGGAGTCGAACCCGGAATAGAGCAGCAATTCCTATTTGTGTTGTGCTACAGCGGATTTAATAGCAAATTTATGATAATAAATTTTATAAATTATAAAATTTACTTCTTCCTTAGCTCATACTGATATCATGGCCCATAAATCAGCCCAAGACCCAATTGAACCCAGGCGAAATACCTTAATTAGGTAAAAATTGAGGTAGATTTGTAGTTTAATTCGACTTCGTATCAGATCTTAGCGAATGTAAATATTTTGGTGTATTTAATGTTAAAATACAGTTTGATAAATTCTTGAGTAATATCATTTTCTTTTTAATTTGTGTACAAGTTATTATTTTATTAAGTAACATAACATAACTCATTTCACTTGTTCAAACTTCAAAGAATAAGTTTTAAAAATAAATTATACTAAAAATTTTGAAATATAAACAAAATGAATTAACTAAATTATGAGCAAACAAAAGTAGAGATAAATAGCTGTAAATGGTAAAGTTTTACTACCATTTAATTTTTTATAACTTTTTAAACATTTTATTTAAAAAAAAACCCTAAAAATAGGATATTCACACCAGCCCCAGTGGAACTCTAAAATTTTCATCTTTAGGGTTTGAACTTGTTACCTACCTATTACTTCATGAAAAATTTATCATGATATAAATTTATAGATTGACGAATCAATTTGCTACTTTTTTATTTTAACTTAAATATATAATTTATTTTTTTAAAAGTTAACTTAAATATGTAAGTATATAGAAAGAGGGCATGCATACACATAGACGTATAGTGTGTAGTGAGTGTTTATTAAAAAATAAAAGTATGATTAGAACAAAATACTGTTGAAATTAAGCATTCGACAAATGCTTTGGCTCTTAATATTAATATTGAATTTTAAGTAGATAATTGAAAAAACAAACACGACCTGACAGTGGATATGTCATGATTATGAAAATAAATCTTTATAAATTGTAAAATTTGTTTCTTCCTTAGCCGAAACTGATATCATGGCCCATAAATCGGCCCAAGAACCCAAGTGAACTACCTTCGGTAATATAGATGTGTGGTTTGAACCAATTTCGTTTCGGGTCTTAAGGAATATAAATATTTTTGTATTTATTTGAATATAATTTGATAATTTTTTGAGTAATATTTTTGAATTTGCGTACAACTCATTATATTATTAGATAACACGACCTGACACATTTCGCTTGTTAAAAGAATAAATTTTAAAATATATTATAATATAAAAATTGAACTAGAAATAAAATGAATTAACTAATGAAATTAGAAGCAAACAAGAGTAGAGATAAATAGATGTAAATCGTAAAGTTTTACTATTTTTTTTTTACTTTTTAAACATTTAAAAAATATAAAAAAAGGTTATATACATCTCCAAAATACTTTTTTGTTCTGTGATATTGCGGCACTGAGCTCTAGAAACAAACCAATAATAAAAATAAAGTTCGAAGAAGAAAGAAAGAGAAAATGACAATAATCCTCCGAAACAATCTCTCGCCATCAAAATATGTTGTATTGATTTAAATTTAGTTGTTTGATGCGGGTGATCTATTTATCCAAAAGGGTGATTTAGATTTTGGGTGTCGTTTATTCTTACATATTAAATGTTGGGTGCCATTTTGAATGGAATCCGTTAGTCAATGTGGTCAACTATTAGCTCTGTTAATTATTTACCATTTTACCCCTACGTAAGAGTAATATGTTTTGTCTTCTTTTAAGGGTAAAATGGGCAAATTGGATCAAAAATTAACGAAGCTAATGACGTTGACTAACGTATTCTGTCCAAAATGACACCGAACACCTATTACGCAAAACTTTAGTATTTAACGTTGGATATGCAGGAACAAATGGTACACAAAGTCTAAATCGCCCTATCCAAATAATAGAAAAGGGTTCATAGTAGTCTTCATTTTGATAAAAAAATAGAGTTCATTTAAGGAAAAGGGTTCAATATATAAAGCCTAAAATTGCGATGCATTTGATACATAGGATGTTAGTATAGTGGGAAAAGGAAGGAATTTTTCCACCCCATGCCCAAATTTATTTGAATATAAATTTTGGAATTGACTTTCCATTACTTTAAGAAGTAGGATTACATATATCATAAAATCTAAGCATAAATGATTTTAAAGAGTTCAATTCTTGGGGACCTTTATTTTTCATTTCTTTAACTTTTTTTAATATACATTTGAATGATAAATACTATATTGATGTTGCATGAAATCTCTATAAAAATGTGTTTATTTATTATTTAAATGAAACTCTGAATATATATTTTTGCTTGAATTTATTTAGCATTGAACAATAAATATACGAAGTTTGATAAATCTATCCTTATTACTGTTATATGCAATTACTACCTCATGAACATCTTTATTATATTAACAATAATTTTAGAGAGAAAATTGATATATCAAATGTGGTTATTATGTATTGGTTAGAAGAAAATTATCACAATCTATAATAACCAATGAGTAATTGCCACATTTATATTCTTATGCCATATTTATATCCATGTAAAAGTACTCTTATATTAACAAAATAAAAAGTGCCAGATTGGAGAGATACCTTGCATTTGACTATTTCAGTTATTAGATATTTTCTTATTTTTAGTTTTGAAAGTTAGCATAAATATCTAAGTATATAAAAAGAGAATGCGTACACACATAGACGGATAGTGTGTACTAAGGGCTCGTTTGGTTGGAGTTTTTGAGGATTCCTGTAATCCTAAATTCCATTCCATGAGAATTATTTTGTTTGGTTGGAGTTTTAGCTAGGAATTTAGGATTCTTAGGAATCCTAAATTCTCCCATTTTGCCAAAATCTATTCCCTTATAAATTGGGAGGAATCTTGGATTCCCAATTTGAGGAATCCTTTTTTTTTGTCCAAAAATTGTTTTTTTTTTCAGAAAATGAAAAAAAAATATTTTTTTCCAGAAAATGAAAAAAAAATCCAGAAAATTTTCAAAAATATTTTTTTCCCAGAAAGTGAAATTTTTTTTTCCAGAAAATTAAAAATATTATTTTTTCCCAGAAAAAGAAAAAAAGTATTTTTTTCCCAGAAAATTAAAAAATTTATTTTTTCCCCAGAAAGTGAAAAAAATATTTTTTTTCCAGAAAATGAAAAAAAAATGTTTTTCCTGGTAAATGAAAAAAAAAATCCAGAAAATAAAAAAAAAAATTTGCCGAGTTCATTCCTAAAACTCCAACCAAACGAGCATTAATGGAATCCAATAAAGGATGCCAGGAATAAAGGTTTCCTGGCATCTAAAATGCCAATTCTATTCCTAAAACTCGAACCAAACGAGCCCTAAGTGTCTATTAAAAAACAAAAGCAAGATTAGAACAAAATACTGTAAAATTAAACATTAAGCACTCTATAAATGCTTAATATTAATATTAATATTAATATTGAATTTTAAGTAGATAGTTGAGAAAACTTAGGTTTATTTTCTTTGGAAAAATATTAAACTACAAATTTTTATTAAAGGAAAATTAGCTTTTGTTTAACTTTTTGACTAAACCATTTGACCAATAACTAGCAAGTAAAAAGAGCAGTTGGAAAACAAATTATTAAAAGGGGGATTTACGGAAAAAGGGGAAAAATAAATATTCCGCTGCCAGGAATCGACCCTCAATTTCTATTTGTTTCGTGCTACAGCGGATACGATGTCAAAGTAACGAAAATGAATCGTTAATATTATAAAATTTCTTTATTACTTAGATATCACGGCCCAAAATTCGGCCCAATAACCGAAGTGAACTACCGAAGGTAATAGTTGAAGTAGATTCATGGTTTAAAATCGCGGTTTCAGAGGTCAACTCAAGTACTCAATTTTTAACTCGAATAACGGTACCCGGTTTCGGTTTTGGCGATATGGACCGATTTATTATTTAAAATGCCCAAAAAATTAAAAAAAATATATGAAAAAATTTCTGAAGTATGAGATTAATAAGATTAATCAATTAGATAAGCATAATAACATTATCTAGTACAAATTACATATTTTACATTAAAATACAATCATCTGTCGCACTTGGTAATAAAATGTTACATCATAATTCAATATATATATAAAACAATACAATCTTATAAAGTATAAATATCTTAAATATAAGTTCAATTAGGCCTAGAATAATGATATATATTATAATTATCATCATTACTCAAAGACTCAAGTGATAGGATATAAAGGAGGTTGAGAATTGACACTTGTGGGGTAAGGATGAGAATAATGACTAGATCTATAATCAAGAAAATTTGGTTAGCCATGGTGATAATAGTACCTAAATCCCCGATAATCGCTGCTATACTATTATTTGGTTAGCCACGACCACTTTCATAATAACCACCATGAGCAGCAATACTATTATTTTTCCCCCACTACTAGCATAATTTTGTGCAGAACATCTATAACTAGTGCCAAAATCATAACTAGATATTTTGTTTCCGAAAATGCTATATCTATGACTATCATAATCATAGTCGTATTCATGTCCACTGTAATAATGTTGGCCTAAGTTTAAACTCTGAAATTGATTACCAATGCGCCGATAGCTTTGTGAATGAGGATCATAATCACTAGAATACTCATCATAATTAGGGAACCTAGTTAGATCTGCTAGATGCCTTCGTTTCTTTTGCTTTATTTTTTTTCTTGCTTATTTTCCGTTTCTTTTTCTTCTTTTTTTCCTTCCTTCTTCTAATCTTCTTTTTTTTAGGATTAAACCAATTTAATTAAGCAAGGATTAATAAATTACTTTGGAACAATTGAACAAATCAATATTTTTTTTAATAGTTACTAATTTAATTAAACAAAGATTAACAAATTATTTTGGAACAAATTAATATTTTTTTCAATAAATACCAATTTACAATTGAAATCTCTAAAGTCCAACATGGAGTAACATTTGTTTTTTTTAAATTTAGTCACTTTATTTAATTATTCAATACGGAGTGAAATATTGGTGAAATATCGGCGACTCAGTGTGATTTCGGTAAAATATCGGTGATATTTTGAAATACTGCGATTTTAATCATATCGGGTCATAATAGCGGTTCGGCACCCTCTATTCTAACTCGGTATCAGCCATCTCGGATCGGTTTCGGCCGATACTTTGAACCATGAGTAGATTTGTGGTTTGAATCGGTTTCGTATCGCGTGTTAACGAATGTTTGTATTTTTGTATTCATTTGAACATATTTTGATAAATCTTCGAGTAATATTTTTGAATTTGTGTACGACTCATTATGTTATATGGTGGCATGACTTGACTCATTCCACTTGTTAAAGGGATAATTTTTTTAAGAAAATTATAATATAAAAATTGAACTAGAAATAAAATGAATTAACTAAAATTAGAAGCAAACAAGAGAAGAGATAAATAGTTGTAAATCGTATAGTTTTACTAACATTGAATTTTTTAAAAAAAATTTAAAACAATTAAAAAAAAAACTTATAAATGTCTCCAAAATACTTTTTTGTTCCGTGACATTACGAAACTAAATTTTAGAAACAAATCAAGAACTGAAATAGAGTTTGAAGAAGAAAGAAAGAGAAAATGATAATAATCATCCTAAACAATCTCTCAACATCAAAATATATTCTATTGATTTAGATTAGTTGTTTGATGCTGGTGGTTTATTTATCCAAAAAATAAAAAAGGGTTCACGATAGTCTTTATTTAAAAAAATTAGGGTTCATTTAAGGAAAAAGGATAAATATATAAAGCTTGAAAGTGTAACGCATTTGAAAAACAGCCTAATTCAAAGGGGAAAAATAAAAATTTCGCTGCCGGGAGTCGAACCCGGAATAAAGCATCAATTCCTTTTTGTTTTGTGCTACAGCGGATAGATGTCTCTATTAAACAAATAAATCTTTATAAATTATAAAATTTCTTTCTTCCTTTGCTCCACGACCCATAAATCGGCCCAAGGACCCGATTGAACCCATGTGAATATGTGTTCATGCGGCATGAAATTTCTATAAAAATGTGTTTATTTATTATTTAAATAAAACTCTGAATATACATTTTTACTTGATTTTATTTAGTTTTGAATACTAAATATAGAAAGTCTAATATATTTACCCTTATTATTGTAATATACGTTTACTACGTTATGAACATCTCTATTATAATAATAATAATAATAATTCTAGAGAGAAAATTGATATATTAAACTTGGCAATCGTGTATTGGTTAAAAGAAAATTATCATATGTTAGTTTCTTATACCATCTATTTATATCAATGTAAAAGTACTCTTGTATTAAAAAGAAAGTGTCAGATTGGAGAGCAACCTTGCATTTGACTATTTCAGTTATTAGATAAAAATTTTATTTTAACTTAAATATTTTATTTTAAACTTAAATATCTAAATATATGAAAAGAGAAAGGCACACACATAGTCGCATAGTGTTTACTGAGTGTCTATTAAAAAAAATGGCAAGATTTGAACAAAGTACTGTTGAAATTAAATATCAAGCATTCGACAAATGCTTGTCTCTTAATATTAATATTGAATATTAAATTTTAAGTAGATAGTTGAGAAAACAAACACATTATTATATTCCTAACATTGATGTTTATTTTATTTGGAAAAATATTAAACTAAAATTTTTTATTAAAAGAAAATTAGCTTTTATTTAACCTTTTGACTGTAACTAGAAAAAAATAAAATAAAGAGCAGTTGAAAAACACAATCAATCAAAGGGAATTTATTATTATATTCCGGGAATTTGTTATTATATTCCTAACATTGATGTTTATTTTATTTGGAAAAATATTAAAAATAAAATATTCTGCGGGAGTCGAACCCGGAATAGAGCATCAATTCCTATTTGTTTTGTGCTACAGCAGATTTGCTGTCTAGTTTGCTGTCTAGATATTTTTGTATTCATTTGAACATAACTTGATAAATTCTCCAGTAATGTTTTTTGAATTCGCGTGTGACTCATTATGTTATTACGTGAAACGGCCTAACTCATTTCACTTGTTAAAGGAATAAATTTAAAAAAAAAATTATAATAAAAAATTTGAACAAGAAACAAAATGAATTAACTAAAATTAGAAGCAAACAGAAGTAGAGATAAATAGTTCTAAATTGTAATGTTTTACTAACATTTAATTTTTTTAAAAAAATTGTAAACATTTAAAATATATATATATATATATATATGTCTCCAAAATACTTTTTTGTTCCATGACATTGTAATATTGAGCTCTAGAAACAAACACATAAATAGAGTTCGAATAAGAAAGAAAGAGAAAATGGTAATAATCATCCTAACAATCTTCTCCATCAAAGTATGTTGTATTGATTTATATTTAGTTGATGCCGTTGGTTTATTTATTTAAATTTTTTAAAACTTTTTAAACAATAAAAAAAAAAAAAAAAAAAACTTTTACACGTCGCCAAAATACTTTTTTGTTTCATGATATTACGATACTGAGCTCTAAAAACTAACCAATAAAAAAAATAGAGTTCGAAGAAGAAAGAAAGAGAAAATGATAATAATCCTTCGAAACAATCGCTCAGCATCAAAATATGTTGAATTGATTTAGATTTAGTTGTTTGATGCTGGTGATCTATTTATCCAAAAAAAATAAAAAAGGGTTCACGATAGTCTTTATTTTAAAAAAATTAGGGTTCATTTAAAGAAAAAAGATAAATATATAAAGCTTAAAAGTGCAATGCATTTGAATATAAATTTAGGAATTGACTTTCCATTACTTCAAAGGGGAGGACTGTAGCTATGATAAAATCTAAACATAAATGATTTTATAGAGTTCAATTCTTGGGGGCCTTTATTTTTTGTTTACATTTGAATGATAAATACATTTTGATGTTGCATGAAATCTCTATAAAAATGTGTTTATTTATTATTTAAATGAAATTCTGAAGATATATTTTTGCTTGAATTTATTTAGCTTTGAATATTAAATATACGAAGTTTGATATATTTAATCTTGTTATTGGATATACACTTGCTACCTTATGAACATCTCTATTGTATTAGCAATAATTTTAAACAGAAAATTGATATTTTAAATATGTCCATTATGTATTGGTTAAAATATTTTTTTATCGTAATTCATTATAACCAATGAGTAATTCATACATTGATATGTTAGTTTCTTGTGCCATATAATTATCCATGTAAAAAGACTCATGTATTAAAAAAAAAAAAAGGTGTCCGGATAGAGAGATACATTGCATTTGAGTATTTTAGTTCTTAGATACTTTTTTATTTTATCTTAATCTTTTTTTAAAGTTAATCTAAATATCTAAGTATATAAAAAGAGAGTATACACACACATAGATGCATAGCGTGTACTGAGTGTCTTGTAAAAAATAAATATAGGATTAGAACAAAATATATACGATTAAAATTAAATATTAAGCATTCGACAAATGCTTTGGCTCTTAATATTAATATTAATATTGGATTTTAAGTAGATAGTTGAAAAAACAAACACAATATTACATTCCTAACACTTAGGTTTATTTTATTAGGAAAATATTAAACTACAAATTTTTGTTAAAGGAAAATTAGCTTTTGTTTAACTTTTTGACTAAACCATTTGACCAGTAACAATAAAAAAAGAGCAGTTGGAAAACACCGTCATTCAAAAGGGGATTTACGGAAAAAAATAAATATTCCGCCGCCGGGAATCGAACCCGGAATAGACTCTCAATTTCTATTTGTTTCGTGCTACAGCGGATACGTTGTTAAAGTAACGAAAACAAATATTTATATATTATAAAATTTCTTTCTTCCTTAGATGTCACAGCCCAAAATTCGGCCCAATAACCGAAGTGAACTACCGAAGGTAATAGTTGGAGTAGATGTGTGATTTGAATCGGTTTCGTATCGGGTGTTAACGAATGTATGTATTTTTGTATTTATTTGAACATATCTTGATAAATTTTCAAGTAATATTTTTGAATTTGTATATGACTCATTATGTTATACGATGGTATGATTTGACTCATTTCACTTGTTGCAGGGATAATTTTTTAAAGAAAATTATAATATAAAAATTGAACTAGAAATAAAATGAATTAACTAAAATTAGAAGCAAAAAAGAGTAGAGATAAATAGTTGTAAATCGTAAAGTTTTACTAACATTTAATTTTTTTTCAAACTTTTTAAACAATTAAAATAAAAAATAAAAAAACTTATATATGTCTCCAAAATACCTCTTTTTTTTGTTCCATGACATTACGATACTGAGTTTTAGAAACAAATCAAGAGAAAAAATAGAGCTCGACGAAGAAAGAAAGAGAAAATGATAGTAATCCTCCGAAACAATCTCTCAGCATCAAACTATATTGAATTGATTTAGATTTAGTTGTTTGATGCTGGTGGTCTAATGTTGCATGGATTCTCTTAAAATGTGTTTATTTCTTTTTTGAATGAAACTTTAAATATATAATTTTTTGCTTGAATTTATTTAACATTATGCTTAATGTTGCATGAATTCTCTCAAACTGGGCTTCGTTCCTCCCAATTAGACAATGCTGAATACGTAAAAGAATTTAGTGTCATCTTTTTCTTCTTCTTTTTTAACATTGTTGGCCCAGCATGCGCATATCTCGAATTAATTCTCTCGCCGGTTTAGTCAAAGACAGGTCATCCATGTCATAATTAGAAAATTCACAAGATTACTCATGATTTGGCCCTAAAAAGTTGTTTACCGAAGAATTAATACTTGTTTATGTTATTAACTAGTTTATCATTCATAATGTATGCTATTAACTAGTTTAATAGTGTAGGAACAAAATCAATATACTAAGTTTTACAATGAAAAATAAATTATATTTTGATGACCGATAATTGAAATTAGGGTTCTTTCAAAAGAAGAAAAGGATGAATAAAAGCTTAAAAGTGTGATGCAATTGCAAATATATTTTGAATTTGAATATCGTAGAATCTTAACATAAATGAGTTTTTAGGAGTTCAATTTTCTTAGGGGCCGCTGACCAAAAAAGAAGAAAAGAAATCTTAGGAGCTTTTATTTTCGTTCCTTTGAATGTTAAATAATATGTTAATGTTTCATGAAATCTCTAAAAATGCTTTTATTTCTTATTTAAATAAAGCTCTATATATATATATGTGTGTGCTTGAATTTATTTATTTTTGTATGTTAAATGTATGAAATTTGATTAACTTGCCCTTGTTATTGTAATTACTACCTCATGATCAACTCTCTTTACTAAATAAAAGAGAAGTGACGGGACATGAACCCGCAAGTTAAAAGGAGACGCACTTTGCCATATGACTAGTTCTTCATTTATTAAATATGTTCTATTCTCTTACCGGTTTAGTCAAAGACATATCATTCATGCCAGAATTAGAAAATTCACAAAATATTACTCACGGCATAATCCCAAAGATTTGTTTACCAAAGAATAAAGGCCTGATCCCAAAGAGTTGTTTGCCCAAGAATCTATTACATGTTTCTCATTTTAACTAGTTTATCATGTACACACTGAGTATCTATCTAGTAAAAAATAAAAGCAAGATTAAAAAATAAAATACTATTGAAATTAACATTAAGCTTATAAGAATAATTTGAGGGAATTAAAGGTAAAAATAAAAACTCCGCTGCTGGGATTCGAACCTGGAGTAAGCATCAATTCCAATTTATTTTGTACTACTGTGAATCCTCTTTGAACTCCATGCAAATAAATCTTTAATACTATATTACTCTCTCTATATATAATATATATATATATACTATATATATACATACATAAAATAAAAGACAACTTTTTACTAAAACCATCAGTTTAGAGGAATTTGAAAGGACAAAAATATAAAAAACTAAGTTTTCCACTGCTGGGATTCAATCCTAGATGAATGCATCAAGTCTAGTTTATTTTGTGCTATAGTGGATCTTGTGTCAAGTATACACAAATAAAAGTTTATAAGTTTTTTTGTCTATAACTAGTCTCTACCAAATTAAAAGGAAAGTGACAAAACTCGAATCTCCAAATTAAAAGGAGACGCACTTTGCCACTTGACTACTTCATTTATTAAATATTAAGGCTTTCAACTAAAAAAGATTCTTCACTCGTATAGTGTGTGCTGAGTGTTTAGTAAAAAATAAAAGTATGATTAGAATAAAATACTGTTAACATTAAACATTAAGCATTTAATGCATGAATTTAACTCTTAATATTAATGTTAAATTCAAAATAGATAGTTTAGAAAACAAGTACTGATACTATCTTCCTTAACATTTATGCTTATTTTATTCGAAAAAATATTTAACAACAAAATTTAACATTTGAGGGACTAATCCCCATTTTTCCTTTTTTTAAAAAAAATAATTTGTTTAACTTTTTCACTAACGAAATCATTTGAGGATTTAGAAAAATTAAAAATGAAAAATTAAAAACAACAAATTTCCGCTGCCGGGATTCGAACCCAGTGTTAAGCATCAATTCCAATTTGTTTTGTGCTACAGCGGATCTTCAAGTTAATTTATACAAATAAATCTTTATAACTTGAAAATCAAACTTCATGGCTTATAAATCGGACCAATTGAACCAATGTGAATGAACTCGTCTCAATTTGGAACACCAGTGGTGCAAACCCGTGGTAATACTTTCAACTCAATAAATTAACTCGAAAAGGAAAATGCATCTTTTTTGGTCAAAGGCAAAAGAGACATGTCAATGGATCGAATATGTGAATTTGGTAATTTTTGCATTCACTTGAAGACGATCTGATAAATTATCGAGTGTTATTTTCAAATTCGTGTATAAATCATAATGTTATCAAGTGATCCAACACAACCCGATTTTACCCGTTAGGAAAATAAATCTAACAAATAAAATATAATAAAAACTTTTAAAAAATTTGCATTAGAAACTTTATAGTTCAGTCTATAAGCTTACTCTGTGGGGTCCTTGCTTTATAATTCAATATTATCTAAAGTTTTAAGAAACACAACTTACTCTGTGGGGTCCTTGCTTTATAATTCAATATTATCTAAAGTTTTAAGATTGTTTCTGCACCTAAGTCCCCACATGACTTTGCCCCTGGGTTCTAATGTCCAATACAAACTTGTTTGTGTTATTGACTAATTCATCATGCACATGTTATATGTGTGAAATATATATATATATGTGTGTGAAAATAAAATAAAATATATATATATATATATACACATTCAAATTAGTAGTCATATTTTCTTTTACATACATAATGGAAGTGCTAAATTTTAGGGGAATTTAGTAAGTCAAAAAAAAGTTCTCCTTGTGCAAATTCTCTTATGGCCAGTGACTCAGTTCTACGAGCGGAAATTAGTTCTACATCCAATGTGATGTGGGGATATCTTGTGGGAGATCCAAAAAGGAAAAAAGGGAAAACAAATTTGTTAAAATGACAGAGGGGGAGAGAGATAATGAGAGAAATCTTCTTATTCAACTAATTTTTATGATTTATAAAATAGATAGGGGCTAGCTCTATTTATATTAAGAACCAACATCCTTACTTCTATATAAAATGAATTTAATGGATAATTTATCGAGTGTCATGCATCGAGAATTATTACAATTTATTTTATTTGTCGTTGTGTGAAAAAAAAACATATTTAATGATAAAAAAATTCCTAAAAAGATTGAGATTTAATATTTTTTTACTAACCCCATCAATTAAAAATAATATTGGTAATTAAATCTAAATCATATGAGGAGAAAGCTGGAAAATTAAAAAACAAAAGCTTTGCACTACCTCAGAGTAATGCAACAATTATAATTTAATTTTGTGCTATAGCAAATTATGTTATATGCTTGCAAATAAATATTTATAAACTAAAACTTCTTTCCGAAAATGCTGAATTAATGTCACGGCTTTCACGGGCTGGGCTTCTTTTAAATTAATTTTTTTGCCAGTTCAGTCAAACGTAGATCACATATACCAAAATTTAAAAATTCACAAAGACATAACTCGCGGTCTAACTCCAAAGAGTTGCTTACTCAAGAATCCGTACTACTAATTATTACCTTTTTCTGTTATCAACTACTTTATCATCCACACACGCAATTATAGACACTCCGATCCGTGACCCCCACAAGAACCCTAACGACCTTCGAAAAATATTTTTTTTGGAGTCCGGGACTCACCCGAGCACCCGAACTACCCCGAAAGGTTCTGTTGGCCAAACAAACCTGTTTTTAAAGAGAAATGTCGCACGACAAAGGAGTATGTCGCGCGACATACTACATTTGTGTCACGCGACAATTCACCCTGACACAGACCATCCACTCTCTGACACACCAGTCTGTCAGAAATATCACTTCAGCCGTTTGTCGCGGGACATGGTATACATTGTCGCGCAACACATGCCCTTTCTGGGGAGTTGTCACGCGACATTATTCCCCGAGCACTATAAATAGGCCAATACCCCCCAAGGGTTCAGGACGGCAACTTAGGATTGAGAAATTAAGTTATATCTGATTTTCTAGTTTTTCGTCAAGTATTCTCTATTATCGTCTTATTTCTGAAGAATTGTCGAATCTATTCTCGACACTCAACGTGTCTCGTCTCTGGAATCGAATTCTTGAAAATATCTGAAGAATGAAAAGATCATTATCGCCGGAGATCTCTCTGCCGTATTATATTTTCTTTATTATTATTATTCTCGTCGGGAAGGTAAAAAATAACTTCTTCTAGTATTTAACATTAAATATCTGTGTACTTGTTTCTCTTCTGTTGTTTTGTCCACGTTTTATTTGAATGAACTTATTGCCAAGTTACAAATAGTCTACTGTTTTCAAAACAAAAGACCCTGATAAAATCATTTGCAAAATGAGAAGAGTAAGTACATTATCATCCGGATAAAATTCTGTTTTCAAAACCCGGACCGGTAAAACTTACTTAGGAATTACAAACCTAGTATATCCTATCTTTTTCATAGACTGTGATATGTCTAGTAGAACTCCCCTCAAGAGTTCTAATTCCATATTAAAATAGTCCTGATACAAGATCTAAACTTTTTCAAAAGAAGTCAAAACCCGAGAAAAACTGTCGTTATCTGAGAAATAAAACGAAAAACTCTCTCTAAAGTAAAACAACTTTTGTCATTTGTATTTACACCTTTCAAAATAGAACATTGGATCTCGGAACATAAAGGTTTTTCATACCCTTTCCCGTTTTCTCCGAAAGTTAGGGTTTTTCATTTGGAAAGTAGTAGACTCTCAATAAAAGCATCCAAGTTTTTCAACATAAAATAAACATATAAGACCACTAGAGACCGAAAGGGCAGAAAGGGTGCTTAACACCTTTCCAATCCGTAACATAGTTTCCGAACCCTATAGAATTCTGGTTCCGTAGACAAACGTGTAAAGAAAGGCTTACCTGTAGACTTCCCTCTTACACGACTATTTTGTCTGTTTTCTCGTAAAACGTACTGGCGACTCTGAACGAACCCCTTTGCATCTAGAAATAGGGTAGAGGGACACCTGATAGGAATTATCAACACACGACGAAGCAAATGGAACGACGGAATCCTTTTCCGACGTTTCAAACGCTCAAGAACAGGAATGAGACCCGAGGGTCGCATTTGCAGATTCTCACAGCAATATATGTTGAATTTGCATAGATATACATTCTCTATCTCAAATTGATAGTTCTGATTTACTTTTCATGATATGTCAAATTGAAAAATTTTTTTTTTTGAAAACATAATCAGTGTCCTAAATTTTACAATGAAAAATAAATGATATTCTTAATCACCGAAAATAGAAATTAAGGTCCCTTGAAAAGGAAAAGTGGATGAATAAAGCTTGAAAGTGTGATGCATTGAATATAGATTTTGGATTTGACACTTTGACGTTCTATTAATTTATTTATTTTATAGGCATCATTGCACGATGATACTGAGTATACTTTGGTGTTTGAGCTTGAAAAGAAGAAAAAAAAAAAAGGAAAGGCGCGAATACATGACCTTGAAGTTTTACCACTTAAGAAATACCGTGGATGTGAAGTTCCATTACTTTAAAGAGGAGTGATGCTACCGTAATATCTTAGAGTAATGCTACATTTACCTACAAATCTTACCGCATATTCTTACCAGGTGTGTTAAATGGGTTGTATCTTTACAAAATATAACAAAAGTGCAATCCATTTAATACATTCGGTAAAAATAGACGGTAAAATTTGTAGATAAGAATATTGTAGGTCGGAAAATACCCTAGAGGGGGGGTGAATAGGGTTTTTAAACTTAATGGGATTTTTAAAATCAATTTAAAAGTATTTGATGTCTATATCAATCAACCAAACAATTAAACAAAGACAAATCCAATCACAAGGTGCAAATAATATAATATAAGAGTTCAAGAGATAGAAAGATTAAACCAATCAAAGTCGAAGACTTTTTGTCCACACGGTTCGGCTTGTTAGCCCTACTCCGCGCTCGGTTAGTACCCCGAGAAATTCCACTATAACCGATCTCCTTCCGGGTGAAGATCAAACCTCTACAAGTGTATCTTTCTCACACACTCTTACAAGTATTGAAATTCTCTCAATACTCACACAAGAATACTCTCTTGCTATCTTTAAGAGATAAACCTCTCTTAATGTTTGAAAGAAATGATTTGGAGACTAACACTAATGTACAATAGCTCAATAGTGTTTGAAGATTACAACTTAGGCTCACACTAAGAGATATCAAGTTTGATCAATAAAGTATAGCTCAAAATGAAAATGATTGATCAAAAGAAAATGTTCTTGAATCTTTGAATATTGAATTTAGATGAATAGAATAGTGTAGGAATGATTCAAGAGTATTTGAATAAGTCTTAGAAGGTGTATATATAGTCTAAGACAACATATGGCCGTTTGGAGGGAGTTGGTAAAACTTTGGTACCAAAAATGGTAAAAAATCAGAACTCCAACGGCTAGTTTCTGGGCCATCAGTCGACTGAGCAAAGCTCATCAGTCGACTGAGTGGCCATCAGTCGACTAAGCATAGCCCATCAGTCGACTGATGGAGTCCACTGGTCTGAGACCAGTTTTGCCAAAAATCCAATTTTTCACACTTTTGTATTTTAGCTCTAAAATCAATTTTGAAGCTTGGGGAAGTTAAAATATAGGTATCCAAGACTTCTAGTATAGTTTTTGTATTAAAAATGATTCATACAAATTTATAGAGAATTTTTAAAGAATACTAGTTTTCGGTAAACTTTTGTTTTTAAAGGCAAAACTAGTTTTGATCAATCTTCTCATGGTTAAAACATTCTATGAGCTATATAATTTGAACAATGATATTCTTTACATAAAATCTAAGCACTCACTTAATTATGAACATAAATGAATCTTCGAGAGCTTAGATTGTATCTTCGATTCTTTTCTTCCTTGGCTTTTTGTACTTCATAGAGATGCCATTGAAGATGTGTTGACAAGAGTTGAGTGAGATGTAAAACTTTGATTGCCATACTTTGTAGACGAATGATCTTGATTCCGGTTTTTCGATTAAGTCCACGTGTAATCAATCTTATTGTGGCTATAACTTAAAACATCAACTAAGTTAAATTACACAAGATTAAGTTTATTGTTATTATCAAAACAAGATTAATGACTTTCAAGTCAACAATCTCCCCCTTTTTGATGATGACAATAAATTAATGTGTGTTTGCGATTAGGAACATTAGTTGAGTTTTCTTAAAGGGAAAACTCCCCCTCAAACTATGCATTAAATAGAATATGAAATATAGCTAGCATGCATAGGTGAATATACAGATCATAATGAAGAAACTTCAAATTAAGTTCAAACCAAAAACTTAGAGTTAGGCACAAGATAAAACAAGGAATGATAAACCTTAGAAGTTCATGAAAAAGAACCAAACATAAAACAACTTGAAACTTAAAAGAAGTTCATAATTAAACTAATAAAACTCAAAGAGTGTGTACCAAGCACTCTAACACACTTATTTCTCCCCCTTTGTTATCAACAAAAAAGGAGAGAACCCAAGGACTACTCTTGTGGGTCTTGAGGGTCGTGCGGCCTTTCTCCATGAATTATGTTATATTTCATCAACCGAATCACCTTTGCATTATAGGTCTCCTCACTCGTGGGTATGATAATATCAACCTCGTCCTCGAGTCGGATATTGTAGAATTTGAATAATTGAGTAAGGGCCATTCCATAAACCAACCCTTGCCTTCGGCGATTAGTGATTTCAAGGAGATGATGAAACATTAGACTAGCATAGTCCAACCTATGTCCCATCACAATTGCCCATACCAAAAATAGTTCCAAGGCGTTGAGTGAAGCACGGCTACCACGCCTTGGGATAATCGAATACCCTAGGATTGAATGTATAAGACGAGCATCGAGTTTGAGCATTGCGGCTTTGATTTCTCCTTGCACATTACGAAATCTACGTTTAAGTAGAATTCCTTTGGCCGCTTCCCTATTAAAGCCTAGAAGATCCCCAAAATTGGATGGAACTTCCGTTACGTTATCAACCGGAAATCCAAAAATTTCGGCCAATTCGGTTTCGTTAAAACTAATTCGTTGCCCGTTCAATAGTGTAACAAGACGGGCCTTGTTAAGACGCCCATTGTCAAGAACCGGATGATGTAGGTTAGCATAGAATAGCCGTATGAGCCGTGGGTACACATTTTCACGAATATTCAAAAAGTTTATAATCCTTTGATTTTGAAACAATCCAGCAACATTCAAACCATTTGAAGCGAATAATTGAAAGTTGAATTGTTTACCTTCGACGATAGCCCGTGTCGAATAGTCGTTGTTGAAATTTGCTTCGACTTCATTTGAGATGAATAAAGGCGGTAGTGGAGCTTGAGGTGGTTGAGCCGATGATGTACCTACTTGTGGTACGCTCTTTCGTGGGCGACGGGAGCGAAAAGGTTGAGACATATCTAGATTTTTGATGAGAGAAGTAGGTTTTGAAAAATTAGGGTTCTTGGGAGATTTGAAGATTTTGGGGTGAAAATATGTGTGATTGAATGAAATATGTGGGAAATTGGTCAAATGGAGTAGTGATATAAGTTTTGGTAAAGAATTTGGTGTAAGATAAAGATTTTTGGTTGAGGAATTGATAATGGTGGCTAGGGTTAGGGTTTGAGAGAGATTGAGATGGGTTTGAGAGATTTGAGATGAAATAAATGAGATTTGGGGTTGATTTGATGTTGGAAGATGAAGAAAAATGGAGTTTTGAAGAGGAAAATAGAGAATAAATGATTGTTCTTGAGGTTTGGAAAGGTTGAGTTTTGATATATCTCGAAATGGAGAGGAGAGAAATGAAGGAAAAACAGGGGAAATAGAAGAAATAGAGTAACTGCTGTCTACCCTTGCTCAGTCGACTGATGGCTCTTGATCAGTCGACTGATCACCCATTCTGCCCTAACTTTCTTGTTTTGAGCAATGTAAGCCATAAACACCTAGAAAGAGTAACTTTACAACATTTTTGCTACAAGAAAGATATTAGTACAATAAATAACATGTAATAGAAGTACTAAGTACAAAAATACTTAATTCGAATAAAGCCAAATAATTTGCACAATTTTGTATGCTTTAAAGACAAGCATGAGAGATCAATATATATGAAAATTTTGGTCAACTAGATATCACATGCTCTAGTCATTCAAATTTTACGTCGAATAGTGCTAAATCGATCATCGGGAAGATGTTTGGTGAAAATATCCGCAAGTTGCGATTCGGTGCCAACGAATTCAATATCAACATCACCTTTTTGCACATGATCACGAATAAAATGATATATTATCTCAATGTGCTTAGTACGTGAGTGTTGTATGGGGTTCTTGGTCAAGCTAATAGCACTTGTGTTGTTACATTTTATGGGAATGTGGCTAAGACTAATTCCAAAGTCTTCTAGTTGTTGTTTAATGTACAAGGTTTGTGCACAACAACTTTCGGCTACCACGTATTCGGCTTCGGCCGTTGAAAGGGCCACCGAATTTTGTTTCTTGCTTGACCAAGATACTAGTGCGTGTCCTAAGAAATGACAAGTGCCACTAGTGCTTTTTCTATCGATTTTGCAACCGGCAAAATCCGCATCGGAATAACTAATCAAGTCAAATGTGTTCTCTCTTGGGTACCACAAACTAGGGGTGGCATTTTCAAACCGTGAACCGAAAACCGACCGAAAACCGACCGACCGACCATGATTCGGTCGGTAACCGACCGACCATTATTTGGTTGGTAACCGACCAATCGGTTACCGACCTAATTCGGTTGCGGTTGCGGTTTCTTTTATCCATGTGTTCGGTTATTACCGACCGACCGACCAATATTTAATATACAACCTTTTTAAAATTTTAAACCGAGCCCCACTACAAATCTACAATCTAAAGTTCTATTGCTACACTTAACACTCTGGTAAATAACTAAATAATAATTTTTTTACACCCAAACCCTCACTTCCTCACAGTCTCTCTCTCTTACTCTCTTACTCTCTTCCCAGTTCCCATTTTCCCCCAATTCGTCCCTCAAAGCCTCAACGGCTCAAACAATCAAACCCGATTCCTCCCTCAAACGCTCAGTTCCTCACATTCTCACAGAGTCTCTTCCTACTTCCTTCCCCGATTCCTACATCGTTGAACGAAGTCAGTGACGGCGTGACGCCACAGACCCACACGGCCACACCCACTCGGCCACGCTCAGTCACATCCCCCAGGACCCCCACGCCATTCACAGTCGTCCGTCTCTCACTCTCTCCATCGATCGGCTTCATCTTCATTCTTCAGTAAGATACATATCTATCTTATTTTTGTATTTGTTTAGTAAGATACATCTCTCTCTCCACAGGCCACAGTGCCACAACCAACAAGCCAAGGGCAGTTTCTCACTTCTTTTTTCCAACCTTTTTATTAGGTAATTTAGACATTTGGTTATGCTTATAGAATTTTCAATTTTGTCTATATTTACTTATTTAGTAGTAAAAGAGTGTATTGCTCAATTTTTTGGTGGCTTTTATTCAATGAAATATTGAAATGTGCTTTGAGTTTGACAGTGGTGTATTGCTCAGCTCTTTGAGAATTTTGTCAAATGTTCATGACTTCATCTATTGCTCACTGCTCAAGTCTCAGTTTGTTAAGCTTTTGATGATTTTTCCATATTTTAGTAAAAAATGGTATTGGTCGGTTTATAAGGATTACCGACCGAACCAACCGAACAATTCGGTTTAACCGACAGTCGGTTTACCGACCAAGTCGGTTCGGTTTCGGTTTTGAATATATAAAAACCGATTTGGTCGGTTCGGTTTAAATACCGACCATATCGGTTCGGTAACCGAACCGCGACCACCCCTACCACAAACCCAAGGAACTAGTACCGAAAAGATAACGGAAGATCCGTTTTACGGCAAGTAAATGTGACTTTTTAGGATCCGCTTGGAATCGTGCACAAAGACATACGCTAAACATAATATCCGGCCTAGAGGCCATCAAATATAATAGGCTACCGATCATACCTCGATATTTCTTGATGTCTACACTTTTACCAATTTCGTCTTTGTCGATCTTCAAAGTAGAACTCATAGGAGTGCTCATGGATTTGGCACCTTCCATGTCGAATTTCTTCAAGAGCTCATTCACGTACTTCTCTTGATTGATGAAGATGCCTTCTTTGCATTGCTTCACTTGTAATCCAAGGAAGTAGTTCATTTCTCCCATCATGCTCATTTCGAATTCCTTTTGCATACATGAGGAAAAGTCCTTGTAAAGATTTTCGTTAGTAGAGCCAAATATAATATCATCAACATAGATTTGGACAAGTAGCATGTCATTGTCATGATTTTTAATAAATAAAGTAGTATCAATTTTACCTCTAACAAAACCATTGTTGATCAAAAATGAGCTAAGTCTTTCATACCATGCTCTATGTGCTTGCTTTAAACCATATAATGCTTTTGATAACTTAAACACATAATCCGGATAAACATGATTTTCAAAACCGGGAGGTTGTTTCACATAAACTTCCTCTTCAATAAAACCATTTAAGAAAGCACTTTTCACATCCATTTGATATAATTTAAAATTCTTAAAACATGAATAAGCAAGTAGCATGCGAATAGCTTCTAGACGTGCAACGGGTGCATATGTTTCTTCATAATCAATGCCCTCCTCTTGATTGTATCCTTGGGCAACAAGTCTAGCTTTATTTCTAACAATTATACCACTTTCATCCTTTTTGTTACGAAATACCCATTTAGTACCTATAATAGTATGATCACTAGGTTTGGGAACAAGTGTCCACACTTTGTTTCTCTCAAATTGATTGAGCTCCTCTTGCATAGCCATCATCCAAGATTCATCTTGTTCGGCTTCAATAATGTTTTTAGGCTCATATTGAGAAACAAATGCCACATTATTGCATACATTTCTTAAGGAAGATCTAGTCATAACTTTACTAGACGGCTCTCCAAGAATTTGATCAATAGGGTGGTTGGACACAAATTTCCAACTCCTAGGCAAATCATTCGAGTCTTGCTCGGTTTTGTTTTCTAACTCCTTAGGAGGAGCTTGAGCACTCAATGGTTCTTCCTTAGATGTATCATTAATTTGAATATCCGAAATCTTTTGGATAATTTCAACATCATCATCGGAATGTATTTTGGGTGAGAAAGGATTTGACTCATCAAATACAACATGCATAGATTCTTGAACTACCAAACTTTTCTTGTTATAAACTCTATATGCTTTACTATTAGTGGCATACCCAAGAAAAATTCCTTCATTGGATTTAGCATCAAATTTACCCAAGTGATCACGATCATTAAAAATAAAACATTTGCAACCAAAAACCTTAAAATATGCAATATTTGGTTTCTTGTCATTCCATAACTCATAAGGTGTCTTATCTAACTTTTTACGAATGATAGTATGATTAATCACATAGCATGCGGTGTTAACGGCTTCCGCCGACAAATATTCCGGTAAAGAATGTTCATTAAGCATAGTCCTAGACATCTCTTGAAGAGATCTATTTTTCCTCTCAACAAAACCATTTTGTTAAGGAGTTCTAGGTGCCGAAAAATTATGATCAATACCATGTTCATCACAAAAGTTCTCAATATCAACATTGTCAAATTCTCTACCTCTATCATTACGAACATGCACAATAGAGACACCTTTTTCATTTTAAACTTTTCTACAAAATTTAGCAAAGACATGCGGAGTTTCACTTTTGTGGGTGAAAAAGAACACCCAAGTGAGTCTAGTGTAGTCATCAACAATAACAAGAGTGTACAATTTTCCGCCTAGACTAGCAACCGAAATAGGACCAAACAAATCAAGATGCAACATATCAAGTGGTCTAGATGTAGTAATATCCCTTTTAGACTTGAAGGAGGATTTGTGTTGTTTACCAAGTTGAAATGCATCACAAATTTTATCTTTAAAGAATTTGGTTTTAAGCAATCCTTTAACAAGCTCATTTTTAGACAAAACATGAATTAAGTCCATATTAGTATGTCCTAATCTCCTATGCCATAACAAGGAAACATCATTTATAGCGGATAAGCATTTAACATCTTGTTGTGATAAATCATTAAGCTCAAGAGTATACACATTGTTAGTTCTATATGCAACAAGTAGAATAGAATCATCACTAACATTTTTAACAATGCAACGATCGGATTTAAAAATAACTTCATAACTGTAGACACCCCAATCCGTGACCCCCGCAAGAACCCTAAAAATGACCTACGAAAACTACTGATTTGGAGTCCGGGACCCACCCGAGCACCCGAAACTACCCCGAGGGGGTTTGTTGCGCGACAGACCTATTTTCATGAAGGATTGTCGCACGACATATCACATTGTCACGCGATAATCCCTGATATGTCGCGCGACAAACCTGCTATGTCGCGCGACAATCCCTCTCTGCACCCGACCAACCACTTTCTGACACATCACAGTGTCAGAACCCATCACTTCAGCCGTTTGTCGCGCGACATTCAGGTATGTCGTGCGACAAACAGACACAGTGAATTAGGAATGTCGCACGAAAAACGGATATGCCGCGCGACACTTGTCTTTTTTGGGGAAATGTCGCGCGACAATCTTCCCCGAGCAGTATAAATAGGCCAACACCCCCAAGGGTTCAAGGGGCAGCAACTTGAATCTGGAAATTCTGAGTTTTAGTCTGATTTCATTATCAAGCATTCCATATTATCTCTTATCTCTGGAGAATTATCGGATCTATTCCCGACACTCGACGTTTTCCGTCTCTAGAATCGAATTCTCGGAAATATCTGAAGAAAGAAAAGATTATTATCACCGAAAATCTCTCCGCTGGATTATATTTTCTTTCTTATTATTATTATTCTCGTCGGGAAGGTAAAGAAAGTCTCTTCTAGTATTTAAACATTAAATATCTGTGTACTTGTTTTATTTCCGACGTTTTGTCCACATTTTATTTGAATAAACTTATTGCCAAGTTACAAATAGTCTATCGTTTTCAAAATAAAAGGCCCTGATAAAACTATTTATAAAACCAGAAGAGTAAGTACATTACTATCCGGATAAAATCCTGTTTTCAAACCCGGACCGGTAAAACTTACTTAGGAAATTAAATACCCGATATATCCTATCTGTTTCATAGATTGTGATACGTCCGGTAAAACTCCCCTCAAGAGTTCCAATTCCATATCGAAAGTAGTTCCATCATAAGATCCGCACTTTCACAAAAACTCGAGAAAAAAACCATCATTATCCGAGAAATAATACGGGAAACTCCATTTCTAAAGAAAACAACTCTTGTCACTTGTATTTGCATTTCTTAAAACAAAATATCGGATCTTGGAACACAAAGGTTTTCTATCCCTTTCCCGTTTTTCCCAGAAATTAGGGTTTTCGCTCAAAAAGTAGTAGGCTATCAGTAAAAGCATCCAAGTTTTTCAACATAGAATAAACATATAAAGACCACTAGAGACCGAAAGGGCGGAATGGGTGCTTAACACCTTCCCAAACCGTAATATAGTTCCCGAACCCTATAAAATCCTGGTTTCGTAGACAAACGTGTAAAGAAAGGCTTATCTGTAGCCTTCCCTCTTACACAATCATTTTGTCCGTTTTCTCGTAAAACGTACTGGCGACTCTGAACGAACCCTCTTGAATCTAGAAATAGGATAGAGGGACTCCCGATATGAATTATCAACACATAGAAGCAAATGGAACAACGGAATCCTTTTCGATGTTTCAGACCCCTACCGAACGGGGACGAGAACCCGGGGGTCGCATTTGCGGATTCTCACAGTGGCGACTATGCTGGGGAGATAGAAAACTAGACTCTTATATGTGGACTTTCGTTTTTCTGTTGAAAACTTGCTTTTACTGCTTTCCCTACTTATGTTAATTGATTGAGAATAAACTTTTTTTTCTGAAAAAGGGAGTTTTTTCAAAAAAATACGCAATCAAGATAATGATATTTGTAAAACCAACATTTTTCGCACGCACTATCACAAATCATGCATTGGTTCTACGAGTGTGAATTTACCCCAAACCCTCGGAAGTATTATAAGTGAGTAGGGAGTTGGCTTGCTTGGGCCAACATAAACCGAAAGCATTTACTTCCACTCTCCTTGGCCAAGTACGCCCCCGAGGTATATCGAGTAACGAGAACACTCACATACCCGGGAAGTATATCAAAAGGCTCTTGCACGTACCCGCCCCTGGGGTATATCGCAAGGTCTTGCCAAAATAGGAGGGAGCCTGAAGCCTTAACCGTTCGTACACCTGCGCTGCATATAAGATCGAATCGAGTTAAAACACTTGTCAAACCGCCGTAGGGGATGTACCACCTTACGGCTTACTTTTCGACACCCTTTTAAAATCCGAGGCTCTTCTCAGCAATTTTTAGTGGTTCTTTTGGCAAAAAATCGAGTCACATCACAGTCTTCCTTCATCTTCGCCACGTGGTTTCGTCTACAGTCGTGAAGCGACGACAGACTGGAAGGTTGAGCCGGTCGAGATCACACCGGAAGACTAGTAAGACCAAGCACACCTGAAATGGCTGAGGAACGCGAGAATCGAGAGACAGATCAGAGCCTAGCCGAGGCATCATTAGTTCAGCCAACCCTAGCCGAAATGCATCGTTTACTCATGACCGTCAGCAGGGATCTGGCAAACCTTACAAACGAGCAACAGGGTACCCGAATCCGAGTAGAAGAATTATCAGCCGAACGAACTACACCACCAGGGTTTGATCGACTACCACCGAATCGAGATCCGAACCAAGGACAGTCTTCACAAGTGCTCCCCCCAGTTCAAGGAACCAATCCACCCCAAACAGACCCTATCATAGCCGGTCCCATTCAGATCGATCCCAACAACCAATGGGCCCCAGATTCAGGCCCCACTTATCAGCAACAAGAGCCACCCATAGTTTGGCCACAACCCCAAGCACAACCCGGATTTGACCCCCAATACCAGCCATGGCCACAAGTCCCCATAAGGCCCATTCCACCACCGGCCCCAGTAGCCCCTCCAAATGAATACCCAGATATCAACCGACTCCAGGCAATATATACGGAATCTGTTATAGCTCGGGAACAGCCTGACGAGGTGTCGAAAGAGAACGAAGAGATGAAGAAACTGAAGGAGCAGATGAAAGTTCTGCAAAGAGGGATTTCTCTGATAAAAGGGGCAGACGAGATCACTGACATGAACGCCTTCTCCCTCTACCCAGAAGCCAAACTGCCTCAAGGATTCAAGCTCCCTTCTATCACCAAATTCACAGGGACCACCCCCCCAAAACCCATCTCCAATCCTACATCAGATCCATGCAAGTGTCTGGCTGTGGAGAGCCGGAGCTGGCTCAAGCCTTTCACATGACTCTCACGGGGGCCGCCCTGAGATGGTTTTTTGATCTGGAGAGACACCACACGAAAACTTGGGGGGATATCGTCAAAGAGTTCATGACCAAATACGGGTCCAACGAGAGTTTGGAAATTACCCGTAAACACCTGGAGATGACCAAGCAAGGCGAGAAAGAAAGCTTCAGCGATTTTGTCACACGCTGGAGGGAGATGGCCTCCCAAATGTCCAAGCGACCCGATGAAGAAGAGCAGTTAGAAATCATACAGAAGAACTTCACTCCAGCCATACTGAGTTGCATGGGGAAGCATGTATTCCCACACTTCAGAGCCCTGTTGAGTATGGGATCGCAAGTGGAAGAGGAGTTGGCCAAGAAAGCTGAAACCGATACCAAGAAAGCCTCATACACCGGGAGGAAGAGAGCCACTACAACCGTGAATCAACTAAGCTCATACCCATATCAACAAAACCCGTTTCAACAGTCGCAACAAGTCCCTCCAATGAGTTGGCCTGCACAAGGAGACTCTTCAAACACCGAAGTCAAGAAAAGGAGGAATTTCCGCACCCTTCCCACTACCTTGGTCAAAAGCCTGGAACTACTCCAAAATGCCGGATTGATTACCCCACTCAACCCGCGCCCCCCACCAAACCCTATTCCCAGCACCTGGAGAATGAATGAGAACTGTGCATACCATCAAGCAGCGGGCCATGACACGGAACGCTGCTTAGCTCTTCGTCATCGTATCCAGGACCTTATTGAAGCTGGAACCATCCCCGCACCCGGCGGGCCCAATGTTACCAACAATCCCCTTCCCAATCATGTTCCACCTGCGGGAATTAACGCCTTAACTACTGATGAAGAAGGCTTTGACCCCGTAGGACTCATTCGGGACGACCCAGCCTATAAGGCACCTGTTATGTTACCAGCAAAAGCACAAGTTGCCCCAGGCCTCAATCCAATAATCGACCAATGGATGGCCAAGATGAACTTCCTACCCGGGCAGGGCTTAGGAAAAACAAATCAGGGGATCTCGCAACCACTCATAATCAAAACCAATCCTGTGAAAGCTGGGATAGGATGGACCAAAGACAAGAAGAAACAGCCGTGGAAACCCCGCCCCCCCATAAGGAGACAATCTGTATGACAGAAACCTCCCTTGGGACTTTCAGTTGGTCGGAAGAGCCGGAGACATCAGAAATCTCAGAAGGATCAGACTCAGCATCCTTCTGGATACAACAGATCACCCGCTCAGGAAGGGTATACCAGCCACCACCGATAGATGCCGAGAAATCATCACCTCCTAAGGAAGCAGGAGAAGATCGAGTGTTAGAACAGTTAAAGAAAACCCAGGCCCACATCACCATTTGGGGCCTCTTGGTTGCCTCCAAACCTCACAGGACCGCCTTCATCAAACTCCTTGACGAGGCCGTCATATCACCCGACTCCACACCAGAACAACTGCCAAACATGATCGGATCACTCACAATCCAAAAAAGTCTGTCATTTTCAGATGAAGACTTATCTCTATTAGGAAGGAAGTACAGCCTGGCTCTCCATATCACCGTCAGGACCCGAGGGAAAATTTTGCCACAGGTTCTCATCGACAATGGGTCAACCATAAACGTTTGCCCCCTGAAGACCGCCAGATGCTTGGGTATCCTGGATTCAGAGCTTTCTCCATCCGCCGTAACCGTCAGGGCCTATGACAACACCAGGAGGGCCGTTTTGGGATCTCTGAAGCTCGATCTCATGGTCGGTCCCGAAAACTTTCCGGCCGACTTTCAAATCATAGACATTCCCTCCAGTTTTAACTTACTATTGGGAAGGGCATGGCTACACGACATAGGAGCACTCCCCTCCTCCCTACACCAAAAGATCAAGATACCGTTTGAAGGGAACATAATCACCATCCAAGGAGATCCTGAAAGGACCTTGGCAGATCTGGAGTTACCTGTTTTGGGAATCGGGAGCCAGAGCATACAGTTGGGAGGCTTTTCCTACGAGCCTCAAGTACAAACTCTCAACACCCAGGTAATCGAATATCTTCCCCCTGACAATATTCCCGGTCTCAGCACCAAGACCACAAATATGCTGAGAATGATGAAATACTTGCCTGGAGCCGGTCTGGGAATGGGACAGCCAGGACTACTTCAAGCCTTGGAACCAGTAACGAGGTACGAAAGGGAAGGTTTGGGGTACCAACACACTGAAGAAGACGATCGACAAAAAGGGGGCCAAGGGCATCAGTATCCGAGTTTTAGCTCTCTGAACGGGTTTTTTGTCAAAGAAGGGGATGACTTCCCCTTTTGCGGTTTTCAGGAACCTTGGAGAAACAGCGACGGAGAAAACCTTCCAGGATGGGAAATCTTCTACGAAGAGGACCTATATGTCAAGGAAAACATCGTGCACAGTTTCTCTACCAAATTGACAATCGGGCCGAAGGAAGAAAATAAGAAGGATGAGGAGGAAGAAATGATTGGGGATCTCTTCGACATCATGGCTTTGGGGGATAACGAGCCAAGGGACGATCCTGTACACCTGATATACGCTGATCCAGACTACCAAAAAAAAAAGGAGAAAAGAGTGAAATTGTAAGGGTGAGAGGTGAGAGCGAGAGTAAGGCTAGGGAAAAGCCACTCCTAGATTTACTTTTTAAACTTGTCCCTGTAAATACTATTAATAAAGAAAACACTGTTTTGTGCTATCCTGTTATTCTTAATTCTATAATTGCTTATATGGAGTTGGAAAGATTAAACGAACACCCTGAACGGGAGGAGCAGCGTATACAGAGCGAGGAAAGAGACACTCTTGTAATTAACCTCGGGACAGAAGAGGAAAGAAAAGAGGTCCGCATTGGGGCAAGTCTAAGTGAGACAGAAAGAGAGGAATTCACACAAACTCTGAAAGAGTACGTGGATGTCTTCGCCTGGTCTTATGCGGATATGCCAGGTTTAAACAGTCAGATAGTCATGCACGAGATACACACCAAGCCGGAGTTCAGACCCGTCAAGCAAAAGTTGAGAAAACTTACGCCAGAATGGTCCCTGAAAGTAAAAGAAGAAGTGATGAAACAACTGAGTGTAGGATTTTTGCGGGTGATCGATTACCCTTCATGGTTAGCCAACATTGTGCCTGTTTCGAAGGCAAATGGGAAGGTCCGCATGTGTGTAGATTATCGAGATCTCAATAAAACTTGTCCAAAAGATGATTTCCCATTGCCCAAACATCGATTTGATAGTAGCTAACACTGCCAACCACGCCCTGAAGTCATTTGTGGATGGTTTTGCCGGATATAACCATATCAAGATGCATCCGGATCACCAGGAGAAAACAGCATTCATCACACCATGGGGAACATACTGCTACACCGTTATGCCCTTTGGGCTGAAGAACGCCGGGGCAACTTATCAGAGGGCAGCCACCGCAATTTTCCATGACATGATCCACAAAGAAGTAGAGGTGTATGTGGACGACATGATAATCAAATCAAAAAAGAGGGAAGGTCACGTACCAACTCTGCGAGCCTTCTTCGATCGGCTCCGCCAGTACCAGATGAGACTTAATCCGCAGAAATGTGTGTTCGGGGTGACCAAGGGAAAACTCCTAGGCTATGTTGTCAGTAAGAAAGGAATCGAGGTAGACCCTGCCAAGGTTCAAGCTATCCAAGAAATGCCTAAGCCTCGTACTGAGAAAGTTGTCCGGGGATTTTTGGGTAATTTGAAGTACATCAGTAGGTTCATCTCTCAGCTCACTCAGACTTGCGAGCCCATCTTCAAACTCCTAAGGAAATCTTCACCGGGAGAGTGGGACGATCAGTGCCAGGAAGCTTTTGTTAGAATCAAAGAATATCTCTCCAACCCCCCAGTATTAGCCCCACCACAAACAGGACTACCATTAATCTTGTACCTAACCGTCACTGATTCAGCTGCGGGAGCAATGCTAGCCCAACACCTGACTGATACACGGAAAGAGCAGGCCATCTATTTTCTCAGTAAGAAACTGTCCCCATTTGAGATGAACTACACACCATTGGAGAAATCATGCACCGCTCTCGTCTGGGTAACACAGAAACTACGGCACTACATGCTAGTTTTCTCAGTCATCCTGGCATCACGGATTGATCTGTTGAAATACCTCTTCGAGAAACCGGCTCTCTCGAACCGAATGGCAAAATGGCTATTTTTACTCTCCGAATTTGACATCACTTACATGACCCAGAAGGCAGTCAAAGGCAAGATCATAGCTGATTACCTGGCCCACAATCCAATATTGGGAGACATGCTAGAAGAAGCCGAATTCCCAGACGAAACCATCATGAATGTCGAGATCGATGAAGACTGGAAGTTATACTTTGATGGGGCCGCCAATCGAAAAGGAAACGGGATAGGCATCCTGTTAGTCTCGCCAGACCAAACTCACTCCCCGGTATCATATCGTTTGGACTTCTTCTGCACCAACAACATGGCTGAATATGAAGCCTGCATACTCTGGTTAGAGATCGCCTTTCAAAAGGGTATAAAGAGAATACAGGTATACGGAGATTCAGCACTAGTGGTCCACCAGGTTCTGAAAGAATGGAAGATCAGAGATGAGAAATTAGTCCCTTACCTCGCCCGACTGGAGGATATCGCGGGAAAGTTCAAGCATGCGGAGTTTTACTATCTCCCTAGGTCTCAGAATAGTTTTGCCGACGCACTGGCAACCCTGGCATCTATGATCGATATCCTGGAGGGGATGGAAGAAATAACTCTTACGGTACAAAAGAAGTCAGAACCCGCACACTGCACGGCCTTGGAGGTAGAGAATGAAGGGGAAGGGGATCCAACCACTTGGTTTTATGATATCTGGAACCTGCTGAAGAACCATCAGTATCCCGAGAAAACAGACAAAAAAACACGGGTCACGCTCAGAAGATTAGCTCAGGGTTCATACTTTGTGCCGGAAGATTGTATAAGAGGAACTACGATGGGACTCATCTTCAATGCCTCACCGAAGAAGAATCAGTCAGAATGATGGATCAGATACATGGGGGCGATTGCGGACCCATATGAGCGGACATACACTTGCCCGCAAAATCATCATACAAGGTTATTTCTGGTCTACCCTGCAAACTGACTACTCTGACCACGTACGCCGTTGTCACAAGTGCCAAATTTATGCTAAATCCCAAAAGCTTCCTCCAAAAGAGTTGTACAACATGACTGCTCCCTGGCCTTTTGCAACCTGGGGAATCGACGTCATTGGGAAGATCTCGCCCAAAGCCAACAACGGCCATGAATTCATACTAGTGGCCATTGACTACTTCACCAAATGGTGGAAGCCGAGTCTTACCAGACCCTGGATGCCAAGAAGGTAGCCCGATTTATCAAAAGGAATATTGTTTGCCGATATGGGGTCCCACACGAGATCATCTCAGATAACGGCACCCACTTCGAAGGAGAAGCTAATACCGTCATAGAAGAATACGGTATTACCAGACATAGATCTTCGCCATACAGGCCACAAACCAATGGGGCAGTTGAAGTCGCCAACAAAAATCTGAAGAATATCCTAAGCAAGATGACCGACACCTGTCGAGACTGGCCGGAGAAACTACCATATGCATTGTGGGGATATCGCACCACCGAGAGGGTTTCCACCGAGGCAACCCCGTTCTCTCTTACATACGGGATGGAAGCAGTCCTCCCTGTTGAGTTAGAGGTCCCCTCCCTCAGGGTAATGCTAGAAAATCAGGTCAATGAACTAGAGTGGGTCCAGGCACGTTATAACGAGCTAGCCCTACTAGATGAAAAAAGATTAAAAGTCGCATACCACCATCAGGGGTATCAGAAGAGAATCGCTCGAGCATTTAACCAGAAAGTGAGGACTCGGGGTATCAATGAGAACGATATCGTATTGAAAAAAATTCGAGAACCAGCCAGAGATCCGAGGGGTAAGTTCGGGCAGAAGTGGATAGGGCCGTATATCGTCAAAGAAATCGATACAGGGGGTGCCGCTATACTCACTGATTTGGATGGACAGTTACTGCATTCACCAGTCAACATGGATCGGCTGAAGAAGTATTATCAATAGGTGTGACATGTGAAATAAGAACTACGTAAACCTGAGCCCCAACTTAAATCTTTTTGTTCTTTGTAAAAAATCAAAAAGGGGAACGTAGGCAACCTGAGAAGTGACTTCAGGCCCGGTTTAAACTTTGTAAAATAAATTTATTTCCCACAAGGAGTCCCTCATATATTATTAAGAGGTGGTTCAGAACACCAAAGGTTACAAGGGAGAGATGACAATACAGAAGTAACTAATCCCTAGGGGTTGGCCACACTGGGTCTTCAGTAGCCAAATCGATCCGAGCTTCGTCCAAGATCTGATACGCAAAAACAATGTTATCATCAGTAGCCTCAGTATCCATAAACCGGAACCACTCCATTTGAAAGGGGTCGCCGATCAGTTCTCCTTCCAGAGATTGCCAGTAAGAGCGGATAATATCAGCCCGGAGGGGCCGGGTAATACAGAAACGAGCAAAGTTGAACTGACGAGTCAGTCGAGCACACCACATCCTCTCTACCGATAAAGAAACATGCGGAGTCACAAATTTTGACTCAAAGGAGAAATTGTTCAGACCAAGGGGAACCTCCTGAGGAATATTAAACTGCCAAAGAAGACGTCCGGGGAGATAAAAGGAAGTAAACCAGAGCCCGCGGAGCCGAACGTAGTTCTGACCCCCAGTACTAAGTACCATCGCCCTCAACTTCCACCAAGGGATGTTCCACCGGATAGCCCGAAAGTTCTCCGAGAACCACACCGTCCAATCAGAGGAAGACATGGTCAAAGCCCCAAAGAGGGGACGACGGAAGAAATGCGTCGGATTATCGAGCCGAACCCCGTTGAAACCCACCGATCGAAAGCGCTCCAGCAGCCACATGTATAGTAAACGCGGACTCCCCCGGAAGAAGGGCGAGCCCCCCCTTTGAACATCATCAAGACCATTCAGGGTCTCTGCAAGAACGATCGGCACTATTGACTCCCCATTTCTAGCCTGGTAAATCAGACTCAGGATAGTCGGATCAACACGAGAAGAACCCGTCACCAGCAACATATCAGAAACCAGGCAAATCAGGGCCGCTGCAGTACGCCCCACGCCGTAAGAAGCCCTATCTTCATAACGATGAAAGAACCTCACCATTTTATCGGCAATGAACCCATCACAGGCCGCCTGGGGAATGGCTAACAGAGCAATTAGCATGTCGCGGGGACCAATTTCTTCTATGGGAACTGCCATTGGGAGATAAACGTCAGAACGCAACAACCAGGAGAACTCCTCATAGGTCGGGCAGAGCTCATCTAGTCCAAAGCGGAAGAGATGGTCTACAGGATTCCAGAAATACAAAGCACCTAACAGAAAGGAAAAATTGATGGGACGATGGCACCAGCCCGCTAAAGGACTAAAAGCACCGAAGTTCAGACCACTTTCAGAAGATATCAAAGCATCTCGAGCATTGACATAAGAAAAATCAGAATTTGTACGATAGGAGAACATTCTAGAGAGGTGTGGGGATGAAGGAAGGAAGATGGGTGTATTTATAGCAAAAAAGAGGGACCTGTACCTGTTTGTCGCGCGACAAACCTATATCCAGGAGGGATTGTCGCGCGACAAATCCCTTTAGGGTCACCCTAATTTTGTTTTTCTTACACACAGCAGTCATTTTGCTAAGAGAATCATTTTTGGATGCTTTCTTGTTCTCACTTTGTTCTTTTTACAGGAAAAGTATCACTACGCTACAAGGTATGGCTTCTAAAAAACGCTGGCTCATGTGTACATATGTGTATATCTCTCACAGATAGAGAAGAAAAATATAATCAAACACAGATAAAGATGTTTTATAAATCCAATAAAAGAACAGTTTTTAAAAGACTAAATATCTGTCTAAAACATGTCTAAATAAATACATATCTGTCCAAAACTAACACTAAATGCAGAAAAAGAAAACTAATCTACTCGGGCGCGCTTTGACACGCTCCCTCTGTCACCCGAGCCCTCCTCAGGAGTAAGGCCAACAACTGGGACGCCAGGAACCGGGGGAACCACCGTCTGGGAAGGACCCGTAGACTGAACCGGTGCCGTCGGGCGGATCACCGACGATCGAGAACGCCTGGAAGTCCGACTACTGCTCCTCCGAGAATCCGTCCGGGCATGAGAGGAAGTCAGGGGGTCGTCCGGCCGTAGAGAGACGTCGATAGCCCTCTGGTAGTCACGCATATAGGCTGGAGGGTCTCGACCGACATACTGGAGCAGGTTCCAGCTGTAGAGGTACTGGGCGTGCCAAGCCCGTAGATCTGCCACTCGTACACTCACCCTCTGTAAAAAGACATAAGATAAGAGAATCAGTACAGTCAGAATAGATATATATATAGATTTAAAGGTATCAAGAAAAGGTAAAAGAAGGTACCTCATCACTAGGGCAACCGCCCAGATAGTCGAAAGTATCCTCAGGAAGAGGATACTCCAGGACAGGATATCGACGTAAGCCAGCTCCGACATAAGAGATATCTCTGGGGAGTGGGGGTAGATCTACCCACGGAATAGACGACCCCGCAGGAACAGCTGCAGAAGTAGACCCTCCCTCCTCGCGAATGGGGAACAAGAGTGGACGAGAGGAGGAGCCGCCAAAACCTGGAGATCGGGCGGGAGGCCCCATGACAGTCGTCAGGAGAGGAGTCAACGTAGCGTAAGTACGGACCCCTGGAGGATCCACCATCGCTGTCTCCCCCGAAGGAGGTACCCCACCAGAAGGAGTAGTCGCCGCAGGAGGAGTCCGCCCAAACTGCTCGTAATCTGCCCCAAGGTCCGCAGGCTCCCAGGACCTCTCAGAAAATCCCGCTCTCCCCTCGGCAGCCTCAACAGCAGCAAAAAGGCCCCCCGGAGACACAGAAGGGCCGGTAGGGAACTCAAAACCCTCAGCGCGCCGTTCCCCCACGGGTGTCGTCTAAGGAGACTGCTCCGGAGCCGCCGTAGTATCACCTCCATCACCCTCTGGCCTACCACCACCCTCGGCAGCAGCAGGAACATCTCTCTCTCCCTCGGGGTCCTCATCCTCAGAATCTAGGATGTTGTCCCTCTGGTCGGGGACAGGTGGCAGGTGACCCGGAACCCTCCTAGCTAAGTGGGTCTGTCCCTGTATGTAATGGGGATCACCTCCTAATGCCCGATATCTCTCATAGAAGACCCGCCCCCGAGTCCCCTTCGGCTCCCTCATCAGGTAACGGTCAGCAAAAGCAGCATAGTCTCCATCCTCGGTGAACGTCTGGAAACCGAGACCGTCAACCAAAGCCTGCACCGTCACTGGATCAATCTCGCCCGTCCGCCTCATCAGAACCAGGGGAAGTAGTGGAACTCAAGGCCACTGGGCCGGTGTATGCTGGCGGATAACCCTCTCGCATAAATAGAAGTGAAGGCCGTACTCGTCTCGGATAAGCCACCTAGTCCTCGAGGCGGTCAGAGCACGGCCATACCCAAAGTGAAGGCCTAGATCACCACCCCAGGGGGCCCACTCAACCTACAGGGAGAATGAAATTTTATTTCAGTTATTCATATATATATATATACTATTTTATTTTAAAAGAAAAGAATACTAAAATATTTACCTGCTCCTCCAATAGGTCGTGAACAGCAGCAGCACCGGTCTCTCGAGTCCGGTATACATAAGGGGCCCTGTAGTTCCCCGCGATAAATCGGCGGAGAAAAGGAAACTGATCCTCGTTTTCAACGAGGAGATCCATCTGGGCGCGACCCAAACGGGTATACGCCACGAACCAACTCTGAAGAAGAGACAGAAAAGATATCAGCAACAACAGATAATAAGAGGTAAAGGACTGAAACAAGAATAAGAGAACAGGAGTATGTACCTCCCACAGCAATGAGAAACCCTTGAGGTTCAGGGCTAAATGGCGAGAAACCTGGTCTATAGCATCATAGAGGACGGCAAGAATAAAACCGCCCCAATCATAGTCGAACATGATGCTGAAATCCCGGAGATAGGGCAGCCACCAGAGATGGGCTGTGTCTCCCCCACGGGCCTCAAACAGATCATGGAGTGTCAGTAGAAGAAGGACGCGAGCGTACTGGCGCGCCTCCTGACGGGTCATCGGCACCCCCGAAGCGATCAATCTGGCTCTCTCTGTCGCCAGGTGCATGACTAAAATCGCCCGAGGAATCGTATCACCAGAACTCCGTCGCTCTGGAAACCATCCTAAAGCACCGACAATGCCCTCTGCCGTCAAACGCAAAGGAACGTCAATCTGTATAGAGACCCCCCCGGAAGGAATCCCGGTCAAAGCAAATAGATCGAGGGGGGTCATCGTCATCTCCCCCCAGCTCCAGTAAAAGGTATGGGTGGTGTCCCACCAGTGGCAGGCCAGAGCTGACACCAACACAGCTGCCCTAGATACTCGCTCCGGAAGAGCATCAAAGAGGGGACCAAAAGGAGTCGCAAGAAGCAACTCCTGGACAGGGGCCGGTGCCTGTCGCCACTCTAAAGAGATGGTGTTGGGAGAACCCCAACCGCGGCTAACCCACTGTGGACAAAAGGAACGAGTACAGAATTAGGAGGGTACTTTGGTGTAAATATGAGAGTTATAGGGATATAAGGGTAAATTATGTAATTTTCCAAAACCTGAGGGTACTTTGGTGTAAATATGAGAGTTATAAGGATATAAGGGTAAATTATGTAATTTTCCAAAACCTGAGGGTACTTTGGTGTAATTATGAGAGATATAGGGATATAAGGGTAATTTATGTAAATTCTCCAAAACCTGAGGGTACTTTGGTATAATTATGAGAGTTATAAGGATATAAGGGTAAATTATGTAATTTTCCAAAACCTGAGGGTACTTTGGTGTAAATATGAGAGTTATAGGGATATAAGGGTAAATTATGTAAATTCTCCAAAACCTGAGGGTACTTTGGTGTAATTATGAGAGATATAGGGATATAAGGGTAAATTATGTAATTTTCCAAACCTGAGGGTACTTTGGTGTAATTATGAGAGTTATAGGGATATAAGGGTAAATTATGTAATTTTCCAAAACCTGAGGGTACTTTGGTGTAATTATGAGAGATATAGGGTTATAGGGGTAATTTATGTAATTTTCCAAACCTGAGGGTACTTTGGTGTAATTATGAGAGATATAGGATTATAAGGGTAAATTATGTAAATTTTCCAAAAAAACTGAGGGTACTTTGGTGTAATTATGAGAGATATAGGGTTATAAGGGTAATTTATGTAATTTTCCAAAACCTGAGGGTACTTTGGTGTAATTATGAGAGATATAAGGTTATAAGGGTAATTTATGTAATTTTTCAAAACCTGAGGGTACTTTGGTGTAATTATGAGAGTTATAGGGATATAAGGGTAAATTATGTAATTTTCCAAACCTGAGGGTATTTTTGTGTAATTATGAGAGTTATACGGTTATGGGGGTAAATTATGTAGTTTCCCAAAATCTAGGAGGGTATCACAAGTAAAAGTAGGTGTTTACTAAATCGGATGTTATTTCTAGGCAGTCATGCATACTAACATTTGTTTAAAATACATGTAGGAAACGACAGAAATAAAGGAACAAATAAATACACGAAAGAAGACATACCAGAGATCGACGACGAATCTCGTGAGAAACGGGCTCCATCAAGAGCCAAGGAATGTCCGGAACTGGAGCAGCCCGGGTCGCATCCCGGTAGACCACCGCCCGACCACGGTCCACTCCATCCTCCTCATACTAGTCGAGGTCCTCCCAATCGTCGTGATGAGGACTACACCGAAGGACGCCCTGAGCATCTGTAAAAGTGACCTCCTCCTGGTCACCCTCCAGTCTATCGGGATGTGCAGGATCCATCCGTGAATATGTAATATGTGAGAAGAGTCGGAAAAGTCGGAAAAGCGGTAGGGCTTCCGCGCTTGGGAGAAGAGAAAAAGAGAGAGAAAGGGAGCTAGAGAGAGAAAGAGAAAGAAGAGAATGAGGTGGAATGAGCTCAGGAAAGGGGTTTATATAGTGGATAAGAATGTCGCGCGACAAAAGGTATCATTGTCGCGCGACAAAGAGCCCTCTCCCGAGGTGTCGCGCGACAATCAGCCCCCTTCGCTGATTTTTTTGACCTTTGTCTCATTTTATCTCCTACAGGAGGACTTCCGAGAAGCAGTTGTCGAAAAAATTGCTAAAACCGCACACCCAAGATGAGAGAACAGGAGGAAAAATTTCCAAATCATCTCTCTGAAAAAAGCAAAAACGAAATACAAGCGGTTAAAGTAGTCTCTGATCTACCAGAAAGAACCGAGACCATCAAATAAGAAAAAGCAAAATAAAGACGGGGATAGAAAAAATTGAAAATAGTAGAAAAGAGAAAAGGACCCGCATGAGCGCCCAAAGTGAGCAAGAGAAACAGAAATGCAGAGTGGCAGGGAGAGCCACACCAAAAGTGATAGCTAAGCCAAAACCGGCTCAGGGCTTCGTTTTGGGTGAGTAAGGCTCCTGATCATGACAAAGGGATAAAAAGACTCCTGGTCAAAAACAGAGAAGGCCAGGAAAAGTCTTTCCCAAAAGAGGGAGAAATAAGGGCATCGAAAAATAGAATACGATGTGGGCCCACCAAAAGAGAAAACTAAGAAAAGATCAGAGATCAGAAATTGAACTTTCAAAACAAATTTTCTTTTCAGCACGATACAGAAGAGATGGTTTGGAAAAAACCTCGGACCATCGCTCTGCGGAGAGTAAGAGAAATCCGAAAACTGCCTCTGAGAGAAGCATCTTCACTCGAGGAAGACATGAGAAACAAAGTTCAGAAAGATACAAGGAAACGGACATCCAGTTTTTGACCCCGAAGAGCTCTTTTTACCTTTGCAAAACTTATCTCTCTCATTCAAGCAGTCTAACAGAGACAATCAAAATCACTGGATTACAACACAAGCCCTCTCCGGAGGCAAACCACAACACAAAACCCTCGAAAGAGGCAAGGAGGTATCGGAAGCCCTCTCCAGAGGCAAAAGTTACTCATCAAAAGCCCTCCCAGAGGCAATTTTCCTTTCTTATTTTTCAGGTCAAAGAAGCCCTCCTAGAGAGGCACACGGTAGTCCTCCCACCTGAGGCGAGAAGATCAAAGCCCTCCCAGAGAGGCACATGGTAGTCCTCCCATCTGAGGCAAGTAGAGCAAATGAAAGCCCTCGAAAGAGGCAATGAGGTAACAAAAGCCCTCTCCGGAGGCAAAACCAAACACAAGCCCTCTCCGGAGGCATTCACGAATACTTTCTGCATACACACACTCCTTTAGAGTTCATGCAGGGGCCATGGATCATGATCTCTTCCAGTCGCCTCAATTCCTTGCAAGCAAGGAGCTTGAGTCGAGAGGGTTTGTAGACACCCCGATCCGTGACCCCCGCAAGAACCCTAAAAATGACCTACGAAAACTACTGATTTGGAGTCCGGGACCCACCCGAGCACCCGAAACTACCCCGAGGGGGTTTGTTGCGCGACAGACCTATTTTCATGAAGGATTGTCGCACGACATATCACATTGTCGTGCGACAATCCCTGATATGTCGCGCGACAAACCTGCTATGTCGCGCGACAATCCCTCTCTGCACCCGACCAACCACTTTCTGACACATCACAGTGTCAGAACCCATCACTTCAGCCGTTTGTCGCGCGACAAACAGACACAGTGAATTAGGAATGTCGCACGACAAACGGATATGCCGCGCGACACTTGTCTTTTTTGGGGAAATGTCGCGCGACAATCTTCCCCGAGCAGTATAAATAGGCCAACACCCTCAATGGTTCAAGGGGCAGCAACTTGAATCTGGAAATTCTGAGTTTTAGTCTGATTTCATTATCAAGCATTCCATATTATCGTCTTATCTCTGGAGAATTATCGGATCTATTCCCGACACTCGACGTGTCCTGTCTCTGGAATCGAATTCTCGGAAATATTTGAAGAAAGAAAAGATTATTATCACCGGAAATCTCTCCGCTGGATTATATTTTCTTTCTTATTATTATTGTTCTCGTCGGGAAGGTAAAGAAAGTCTCTTCTAGTATTTAAACATTAAATATCTGTGTACTTGTTTTATTTCCGACGTTTTGTCCACATTTTATTTGAATAAACTTATTGCCAAGTTACAAATAGTCTATCGTTTTCAAAACAAAAGGCCCTGATAAAACTATTTATAAAACCAGAAGAGTAAGTACATTACTATCCGGATAAAATCCTGTTTTCAAACCCGGACCGGTAAAACTTACTTAGGAAATTAAATACCCGATATATCCTATCTGTTTCATAGATTGTGATACATCCGGTAAAACTCCCCTCAAGAGTTCCAATTCCATATCGAAAGTAGTTCCATCATAAGATCTGCACTTTCACAAAAACTCGAGAAAAAAACCATCATTATCCGAGAAATAATACGGGAAACTCCATTTCTAAAGAAAACAACTCTTGTCACTTGTATTTGCATTTCTCAAAACAAAAATATCGGATCTTGGAACACAAAGGTTTTCTATCCCTTTCCCGTTTTTCCCAGAAATTAGGGTTTTCGCTTAAAAAGTAGTAGGTTATCAGTAAAAGCATCCAAGTTTTTCAACATAGAATAAACATATAAAGACCACTAGAGACCGAAAGGGCGGAATGGGTGCTTAACACCTTCCCAAACCGTAATATAGTTCCTGAACCCTATAGAATCCTAGTTTCGTAGACAAACGTGTAAAGAAAGGCTTATCTGTAGCATTCCCTCTTACACAATCATTTTGTCCGTTTTCTCGTAAAACGTACTGGCGACTCTGAACGAACCTTCTTGAATCTAGAAATAGGATAGAGGGACTCCCGATATGAATTATCAACACATAAAAGCAAATGGAACAACGGAATCCTTTCCGATGTTTCAGACCCCTACCGAACGGGGACGAGAACCCGGGGGTCGCATTTGCGGATTCTCACAATAACCCTTATCACATAATTGACTAATGCTAAGTAAATTATGCTTCAAACCATCAATTAATAGAACATTATCAATGCAAGTAGAATACTTACCAACCTTACCTATACCGATGATTTTGCCTTTGGCGTTGTCCCCGAAAGTCACATTCCCTCATCGCTTAGGAATTAGACTTAAGAAGTTGTTCTTGTCTCCCGTCATGTGCTTTGAGCAACTGCTATCCAAGAACCACTTAGTTTTGCTACCCTTGGCTTTCAAGCACACCTACACCATGACTTTGAGTAACTTCTCCTTTGGTACCCAAAATGTGTTGGGTCCCTTTGGGTTAGCAAACATAATGGTTCCTTTTGGAACCCAAGCAAGCTTCCTCTTAGGGAAACTTTCATTTCGATAGAAACAATGATCCACATAATGAGTGTTTCTACCACAATATGAGCAAAGATGAGTGGGATCATGAGGTGTGTATGTTTTGAAAAAGCTCTTGTAATCCTTCTGGTTGTCAATTTGGTTATAACCCAAACCGGCTTTGTCAAATACACATCTTTGCATTCCTAATAGTTTATCCAAATTGTCCCTTCCATTGGTGAATTTGGCTAAGCTATTAGTTAGATCATCCACTTGATCTTTTAATTTGATGTTTTCCGCTACAAGTGTGTTTGGAATTTCCTTTTCTTTTCCTTTCTTCAAAGTTTTGATTTCATTTTTCAAAACCATGTTTTCTTTTTCAAACGTTTCACACTTGTTAGAAACTATCAAATTCTCCTTTTTGAGGCTTGCATATCTTTTAGATAGATTTTCAAATTTGCTATGCAATTCCTCAAACATTTCATATAACTCATCATAATCATTTTCATCATGAGCATCATCATTTATAGATATATTATCATCACTAAATAAATCATAAATAGAGTCTAACTCATCGTCTCTTGCCATGAGGCAAAGATTTGCCGTCTCCTCGTCGCTAGAGTCGGCATCGGACTCACCCTCTTTGGAATCACTCCAAGTTCCTTTGAGGGCATGCCTTACTTGTTTGAAGGCTTTATCTCTTTTATCTCTTCTCTCTTTTCTTCTGACCAGGCAATTAGTTTTGAAATGTCCCGGTTCGTGGCAATGGAAACATTTCTTGACTTCTTCGTTTTCAACTCTTGGTTGAATTGATCGATCATTGTTCCTCTTTGATGAAGATCCAAAGTTGTTCCCTTTTTCTTGAAACTTCTTCTTCTTGGCTAGAAATTTCATGAAGTTTCTAGAGAGGAGAGCCATGTCATCGTCACCGCCCATTGTCCCTTCATCATCCTCTCGTTGACTTGCCTTGAGAGCAAGAGTCTTCTTGACTTTTGATTCAACTTCTTCTTTTCTCTCCAATTCTTTCTCATGGGTTTTAAGTGAACCCAAGAGTTCGTCCATGCTTAGTGTCTTGAGGTTCTTGGCTTCTTGAATAGCCGTCACCTTAGGTCTCCATTTCTTTGGGAGCGTTCTAAGAATCTTTCGAATCTTGTCTTCATTGGAGTAAACCTTTCCAAGGAGATCTAAAGCATTAGTAATAATAGAGAACCTACTAGACATAGAAGCAAGTGATTCATTAGGTTCCATTTTGAAAAGCTCATAATCATGAACAAGCATATCAATATTGTCATCCTTGACTTGTAAGGTTCTCTCATGAGCAACCTCTAATTTGTCCCATATTTCTTTTGCGGTTTTACAACTAGAAATTTTGTTGTATTCATCCATAGTTAATGCACAATGTAGAGAATTTAAGGATTTAGCATTAAATTGGATTTTCTTAATGTTATTCTCATCATAATTGAAAATTGATTTAGGAGAGACATTACCCCTTTCATCGGTTTTGGTAATCACATAGGGTCCAATGAGTGTAACCCTCCATTGTTCAAAATCACTAGCTTGAAGAAAAGTACACATGCGATTTTTCCAATAGCTATAATTTTTGCCATCAAATAGAGGTGGCCTAGTGGTTAAAGAACCTTCGTTAAGTCCGGTTCCTTGATAGATAGACATGATCGTAAACTCTAAGATTGTAAAATCAAAACAAGAGTACAACCTCTGATACCAATTGTAGGTCGGAAAATACCCTAGAGGGGGGGTGAATAGGGTTTTTAAACTTAATGGGATTTTTAAAATCAATTTAAAAGTATTTGATGTCTATATCAATCAACCAAACAATTAAACAAAGACAAATCCAATCACAAGGTGCAAATAATATAATATAAGAGTTCAAGAGATAGAAAGATTAAACCAATCAAAGTCGAAAACTTTTTGTCCACACGGTTCGGCTTGTTAGCCCCTACTCCACGCTCGGTTAGTACCCCGAGAAATTCCACTATAACTGATCTCCTTCCGGGTGAAGATCAAACCTCTACAAGTGTATCTTTCTCACACACTCTTACAAGTATTGAAATTCTCTCAATGCTCACACAAGAATACTCTCTTGCTATCTTTAAGACATAAACCTCTCTTAATGTTTGAAAGAAATGATTTGGTGACTAACGCCAATGTACAATAGCTCAATAGTGTTTGAAGATTACAACTTAGGCTCACACTAAGAGATATCAAGTTTGATCAATAAAGTATAGCTCAAAATGAAAATGATTGATCAAAAGAACATATTCTTGAATCTTTGAATATTGAATGTAGATGAATAAAATAGTGTAGGAATGATTCAAGAGTATTTGAATAAGTCTTAGAAGGTGTATATATAGTCTAAGACAACATATGACCGTTTGGAGGGAGTTGGTAAAAGTTTGGTACCAAAAATGGTAAAAAATCAGAACTCCAACGGCTAGTTTCTGGGCCATCAGTCGACTGAGCAAAGCTCATCAGTCGACTGAGTGGCCATCAGTCAACTGAGCATAGCCCATCAGTCGACTGATGGAGTCCACTGGTCTGAGACCAGTTTTGCCAAAAATCCAATTTTTCACACTTTTGTATTTTAGCTCTAAAATCAATTTTGAAGCTTGGGGAAGTTAAAATATAGGTATCCAAGACTTCTAGTATAGTTTTTGTATTAAAAATTATTCATACAAATTTATAGAGAATTTTTAAAGAATACTAGTTTTCGGTAAACTTTTGTTTTTAAAGGCAAAACTAGTTTTGATCAATCTTCTCATGGTTAAAACATTCTATGAGCTATATAATTTGAACAATGATATTCTTTACATAAAATCTAAGCACTCACTTAATTATGAACATAAATGAATCTTCGAGAGCTTAGATTGTATCTTCGATTCTTTTCTTCCTTGGCTTTTTGTACTTCATAGAGATGCCATTGAAGATGTGTTGACAAGAGTTGAGTGAGATGTAAAACTTTGATTGCCATACTTTGTAGACGAATGATCTTGATTCCGGCTTTTCGGTTAAATCAACGTGTAATCAATCTTATTGTGGCTATAACTTAAAACATCGACTAAGTTAAATTACACAAGATTAAGTTTATTGTTATTATCAAAACAAGATTAATGACTTTCAAGTCAACAAATATCATTTTCCAAAATCTTAAAATAGATGATTTTTAAGAGTTAAATTCTTCGGGGCCACAGACCAAAGAAGACAAAAGGTCTTAGGCGCCCTTTATTTTCATTTCTTGAATATTGAATGTATGCATGGTATGGTTCCATGAAATCTCTAAAAATGTCTTTATTTTTTGTTTAAATTAAGCTCTATATATATATTTGCATGAATTTATTTAGTTATGAATGTTAAATATATGAAATTTGATAAATATATCCATATTATTAGAATTACCACTTCATGAACATTTCTATCTTTATTAAATTGAAATAAAAGTGACAGGACTCGAACCCACAAGCCAAAAGGAGAAACATATCGCCATTTGACTACTTCTTTATTTATTAAATACTTTTTTATTTTAACTTAAATATATGTGCATATATAAAAAAAAATATCATACCATACACACGAATAGTGTATGTTAAGTGTTTAGTAAAAAATAAAGGCATAATTAAAATTAAATACCGTTAAAATTAAACATTCAATTATAAGGACTTTGGCCCTTGATATTAATGCTGAATATTTGATTTTAAATAGATAGTTCAAAAAACAGACACCGGTATTCTTTTCCTTAACATTTATGTTTAGGGTACAGGTAAAAGCACATATGAAATCTTGTTTTCACACCCTTCTTTAAAACATTCTTCTTTCAACTTTTAGATTGAGAAGAACACCCCTTTTTCAAAAAAAATCTAAAACTACAAATCATCACTTTAGATCTCTGCTGGTTAAAGAGATAAAAACATGTAAATCGTTTCAAACAAGAGAATAAATAAAAACGAAATATTAACAACGAGAGAGATTCAAAAAACTCTCACATAAAATAAAACCAAGAATATAAAACTAAACAATAAAGATAACAAAGAATATGAGATAGAAGCCCCTAAAAACTGGAAAACAAAAAATTAGTGAACCTTCAAACAAAATTTCATCATTAATATTTTTTCTTGAGAGTAATTTTTCTATTAAAAAAGTACCAAATTAATGAGCTTTCTATTCACTGTAAGTTTTTTTTAAAGAAAATGCACCACTTTTTTGTTAAATTTTTTTGACAAATTTCTAGAATGTCTATCATTGTAATTATATTTTTATTTATTTATATTTTTTTAGTGGATCATTACATAAATTTTTTGTCACCATTAAATCTTCACAACAGAGGTGGTAACAAGATCATGATTTCATCATTTTTTTCTTACTTGCTCCAGATAATTAAAACTATTTCTTGTTTGACAAAAAAGTTAGTGTAATCGATGTTAATGATATAATTTTGGGAAATAACTTTTTATTTGTTGTAAAAAAAAATAGTATGCAAGATTGTTAAAAACAATTATAAACTAACTATGGCACATTATATCAAGCAAAGTATTGTTGCAATAAATATATACTTAAACTTGACTTTTATATGGGTGCTCTTATAATTTTTGGTGCTCTTTTAAAATTAGAAATTAAATATGAGTGCTTAAATAAATGTTTATAACATTAAAATGAAACTAATTCTTTCCTCTGTAGCTGAGCCTGATGTCCTGGCCCATAAATGCCCAAAAATTTCCCAATTGAATCCATGTGAACGAATTCGTCTAAATTCAGAACACCAATGGTGCAAACCCATGGTTATACTTGCCCCACAATTTTTTTTTTTTTAAGAAAAAAGCTCATATACTTTTTGGTCAAAGGCAATAGACTTTTCAATGGATTAATTCGAGTCAGTTTCAAATCGGGTGTAATTAATTTTTTCTTCTATAAACACGACCCAATATGTTATTGGGTGGTATTTTTATTCGTGTATAGCTTATTATATTATTGGGTGTCTCTACACAATCCAATACAATAAATTGATTAATTTCGTACAATAACGGAGAATACGCGGTTTGTTTATGTGATCAAAAGGAGATTTGAAATTGAACTAAGGTGGGAATGTTAATTAGACCATCTCCGATAGTCGTTTCTTTTAAATAAAGTGATTTTCATTGAGGTTTGTTTTGATTTGTTGAATTGTGTGGTAGTACATCCTGTTGTTTTCCACCTAGAGAGATGGTAGTATGTTAAGGCTCACTTTATAATCTATATGCTCTTTTGCTTTATTTTTCAGTATAGTGTTTTTGAGTAGTTTTAGGGGTTTTATGTGAGAGGCGGTTTGTTTTTGTTATTGACTTATTATACATTGGAATTCGAAGTACTTGCGATCTTACGAATGTGATAGTATTTAGTTAAGTGGTAAAGGGCCTAAAGGCATTTGTTGTGGTGGAGGATATCCGAAGATTGGTTTACATTTGAATGTTAAATACTATATATGTTGATGTTGCATGAAATCTCTAAAAATGTGTTTATTTATTCTTTAAATGAAAATTTGAATGTGTATTTTTGCTTGAATTTATTTAGCTTTGAATACTAAATATATGACAATCTATTATAACCAATGAGCAATCAACAAATTTATACGTTGGTTTCTTATGACATATATTTATATCCATGTAAAATTATTCTTGTATTTAAACCCAAAAAAAAGAGGAAGTGTCAGGTTAGATAGGCACCTTGCATTTGACTATTTCATTTATTAGTTTCTTTTTTTTTTTTTTTTTTTTTTGAGAATTAACTTAAATATGTAAGTATATAGAAAGAGAACGTACATACGCATAGACGAACAGTGTGCAGTTGGTGTCTATTAATAACTTTTTGACTAACAACATTTGAGGGGAAGTAACTAGAAAAAGGGGATTCACGGAAAAATGGGAAAAATAAAAAAAATTCGCTGCCGGGAGTCGAACCCAGAGTAGAACCTTAATCTCTATTTGTTTCGTGCTACAACAATGTAAAAATTACGAGAATAAATATTTATACATTATAAAATTTATTTCGTCCTTAGCTGAGATTGATGTCATTAAGAACGGCAACGGGTCGGGTATGGGGCAGGTTTGGCCACGACCAAACCTGACTTGCATATGTACTACCCCGCCCCGAACTCGAGACGGGTTTTTTTTAAAAAATCCAAACCCGCCCCGCAAAGTATACCTAGGAGCCCCGTCCCGACCCGCCCCGAATTATTATTATTATTATCATTATCATTATTATTATTATTTACAAATATATCTAAAAAAAATACAGAAGAGGTTTTAATGTATATAATCTAACGCTTCACATTTGGTAAAAAAAATGTCTATTTTTTTGTAAATAAATACTATATATATAATTTTTATATTAATATATTTATATATATACAATTGAGTCGGGTCAGGTCGAGTTTTTTGTAGGCAAAACCCTAACCCGCCCTGAACCCGGTCTGGGTTTTAAAAAAAATTATCAAACCCACCCCGGTCTAAAAAAAACCCGCCCCATCCAGATTGGGTTGGGTCGGAAACCCGCCGGGTTGGGTTTTTTTGCCATCCCTAGATGTCATGGCCCAAAAATCGGCCAAGGACCCAAGTGAACAACCGGAGGTAATAGTCGAGGTAGATGTATGGCTTGAATCGGCTTTATATCAGGTCTTAACGAATGTAAATATTTTTGTGTCTATTTAAATATAACTTTATAAATTTACGAGTAATATTTTTGAATTCATGTACAACTCATTATGTTATTAGGTAACACAACCTGACTCATTTCGCTTGTTAAAGGAATAAATTTTAAAATAAATTACAATGTAAAAATTGAACTAGAATTAAAATGAATCAACTAATAAAATTAGAAGAAAACAAGAGTAGAGATAAATAGTTGTAAATCGTAAAGTTTTACTAACATTTAATTTTTTAAAAACTTTTTAAACAATTAAAATAAGATGAAAAAATCTTATATACTTATACAAAATACTTTTTGTTCCGTGATGTTACGATACTGAATTTTAGAAACAAACCAAGAACATAAATAGAGTTTGAAGAAGAAAGAAAAATAAAATGATAATAATCCTCCGAAACAATCTCTCAACATCAAAATATGTTGTATTGATTTAGATTTAGTTGTTTGATGCTGGTGGTCTATTTATCCAAAAGAAATAAAAAGGGGTTCACAATAGTCTTTATTTTTTAAAAAATTAGGGTTCATTTAAGGAAAAAGGATGAATATATAAAGCTTAAAAGTGTAACGCATTAGAATATAGATTTTGGAATTTATTTTTCATTACTTTAAAGAGCAAGACTTAGCTATCATAAAATCTAAACATAAATGATTTTAAAGAGTTCAATTATTGGGGGCCTTTATTTGTTGTTTACATTTGAATGATCAAAACTATGTCGATGTTGCATGAAATCTCTATAAAAATGTGTTTATTTATTATTTAAATGAATCTCTGAATATATATTTTTGCTTGAATTTATTTAGCTTTGAACACTAAATATATGAAGTTTGATATATTTAACCTTATTATTGTAATATACTCTTACTATCTCATGAACATCTCTATTATATTGACAATAATTCTAGAGAGAAAATTGATATATTAAATGTGGCCTTCATTTATCGGTTAGAAGAAAATTATCACAATCCACTATAACCAATGAGTAATTGACACATTGAAATGTCAATTTCTTATGCCATATATTTATATCCATTTAAAAGTATTCTTGTATTAAAAAAAATGTCAGATCGGATAGACAGCTTGCATTTGACTATTTCAATTATTAGATACTTTTTTATTTTTATTTTTGAAAGTTAGCATAAATATCTAAGTATATAAAAAGACAAAGTTACACACATAGATAAGTTGTATGAACCGAGTATCTATTGAAAAACAAAAACAAGATTATAACATAATACTGTTCGCTTCAAATATTAATATTGAATTTTAAGTAGATGGTTGAGAAAACAAACACATCATTATATTCCTAACATTTATTTTTATTTTATTTGAAACTACAAATTTTTATTTAGCTTTTGTTTAGCTTGTTGACTAAACATCATTTGAGGGGAATTTAATAGAAAAAAGGGGAAAAATAAAAAATTCCGCTGCCGGGAGTCGAACCCGGAATAAAGCATCAATTCCCTTTTGTTTCGTGCTACAGCGGATTTACTGTCAAGCTTACGAAAATAAATCTTTATAAATTATAAAATTTTCTTTCTTCCTTAGCCCAGGGCCCATAAATCGGCCCAAGGACCCGATTGAACCCATGTGAATAGATAAATAGTTCTAAATTGTAAAGTTTTACTAACATTTAATTTTATTTTTTTTTAACTTTCTAAACATATAAAATAAATAAATTATATGTCTCCAAAATTCTTTTTTGTTCTGTTACATTGCGATATTGAGCTCTAGAAACAAACACACAAATAGAGTTCGAAGAAGAAAGAAAGAGAAAATGATAATAATCCTCTCTAACAATCTTCACCATCAAAATATGTTGTATTGATTTAGATTTAGTTGTTTGATGCCGTTGGTCTATTTATCCAAAAAAATAAAAAGGGTTCACGCTAGTTTTCATTTAAAAAAAAAGTTAGGGTTCATTAAGGAAATGGGATGAATATATAAAGCTTAAAAGTGTGATGCCTTAGAATATAGATTTTGGAGTTGTCTTTCCATTATTTTAAAGAGCAGGATTGTAGTCAGGCGTGTGCAAAATCCAATTCAATTCGCTCATATCAACTGATCCAACTCAATCAAATCCAATGCAATTTTGTTTGGATTTGCTGAAACTAGTGGATTGGATTGATTTGCCTTTTCGAAAACCAACCATATACATTGGATTGGTTTGTTTATCACCATGACAAAACTAATGTCAAACCGGTCAAATGCAAACTAAATAAAAAATGGCACTTGTCCTTAAGTATTTTGTTATTATTAGACACTAAGTTATTAATATAGATCGTACTAAACCTTGTTGTTGCTACAAATATAAATGAACCTAGTAAGTAAACCCAAATTTATTTCTCTTTTTTTTTCCTCATGAATTAGACTTTAATATTAAATGACTTAATTTAGATTTTTATTTTTAGTAATGAAGAGAACTTTTTATTTTTATTGTTTTGATCAATGTGAAATTGATTGGATTTGTTTTGGATATTATTAAAACTTAAATAATCATTACATAAAAGACAGTGGTTTCGAACCAATCGAATTTAATGTCAAATTAGACTGGATTGGTTTGGATTTTGAAACCAAGTCGGAATATATTGGATTGGATTCTAAAATATAAAATCATATTGAATTGAATTACTTGATAGATTGTAATAAATATATGTGTTTCAAACCGATGCACATCCCTAATTGTACCTATCATAAAATCTAAACATAGTGGTTTTAAAGAGTTCAATTCTTGGGGGTCTTTATTTTTCATTTCTTTGAATACATTTTTTTTTACATTTTGAATGATAAATACTATGTTGATATTGCATGAAATCTCTATAAAAAGGTGTTTATTTATTATTTAAATGAAACTATGAAAATATATTTTGATTTGAATTTATTTAGATTTAAATACTAAACATATGAAGTTTGATATATTTATCCTTATTATTGTAATATACACTTACTACCTCATGAACATCTCTATTATATTAGCAATAACTTTAGAGAGAAAATTGATATATTAAATGTGACCATTATGTATTAATTAAAAGATAATTATCACAATCCGTTATAACCAATGAGTAATTGACATATTGATATACCAGTTTTTATGCCATATATTTATATCCATGTAAAAGTACTCTTGTATTAAAAAAAAGTATCGGGCTGGAGAGATACCTTGCATTTGACTATTTCAATTATTAGATACTTTTTTATTTTAACTTAATTTTTTTTTGAAAGTTAACTTAAATATCTAAGTATATAAAAAGTGAGTGTGCACACATATAGACCCATAGTGTGTATTCAGCGTCTAGAAAAAACAAAAGTAGGATTAGAACAAAATACCATTGAAATTAAATATCAAGCATTCAACAAATGCTTTTGTTTCTTAATATTAATATTGAATATTGAATTTTAAGTAGATAGTTGAGAAAACAAACACAGTATTATATTTCTACCATTTATGTTTATTTTCTTTGAAAAAATATTAATACAATTTTTTATTAAAAGGAAATTAGCTTTTGTTTAACTTTTTGACTAACATCATTTGACGGGATCTGAGGTGAATTTAATAGAAAAAAAAGAGCAATAGAAAAATAACATCAGCTGAAAGGGGAAAATTAAAATATTCTGCTGCTAGGATTCGAACCTAAAATAGAGCTTCAATTCCTATTTGTTTTTGTGCTACAGCAGATGCAATATCAAAGTTACAAAAATAAATATTTATAAATTATAAAATTTCTTTCTTCCTTAGCTGACATTGAACGCAAGGACCCAATTGAACCCAAGTGAACTAGATGTGTGTTTTAAATCGCTTTGTATCATGTCTTAACAGATGTAGGTATTTTTGTGTTCATTTGAATATAACTTGATAATTTCTTGAGTAATATTTTTGAATTTATGTACGACTCATTATGTTATCAGGTGATACGACCCAACTCATTTTACTTGTTGAAGGAATAAATTTTAAAATAAATTATAATATAGAAATTGAACTAGAAATAAAATGAATTAACTAATAAAATTAGAAGCAAACAAGAGTAGGGATAAATAGTCGTAAATCATAAAGTTTTACTAACATTTAATTTTTCTAAAACTTTTTAAACAATTAAAAAAAAAAAAACACAAGAGCAAAAACAGAGTTCGAAGAAGAAAGAAACAGAAAATGATAATAATCCTCCGTAACAATCTCTTAGCATCAAAATATGCTGCACTGATTTAGATTTAGTTGTTTGATGCTGTTGGTCTATTTATCCAAAAAAATAAAAAAAAGGTTCATGCTAATCTTCATTTTAGAAAAAAATTAGGGTTCATTTAAAGAAAAGAGGCAATTAGATATAAGGGCTCATTCTAATAATAATGTAATTATAAAGGACACTTAAAAATAAGCCATGTAAATTAAGGACACTATACAAAAAAGACACTAATATCCTTTCCTTATAATGTCTCACGCTCATTATGACATTAATAGCAACCAGAAGGTGCTAAATGCATTTAGCACCACCTGGACACCAACCAGAAGGTGCTAAATGCATTTAGCACCTTCTGAACAATAACCAGAAAATGCTAAATGCACAACCAGAAGGTGCTAAATGCATTTAGCACCTTCTGAACAATAACCAAAAAATGCTGAATGCACAACCAAAAGGTGCTAAATGCATTTAGCACCACCTGGACAACAACCAAAAGGTGCTAAATGCATTTAGCACCTTCTGAACAATAACCAGAAAATGCTAAATGCACAACCAGAAGGTGCTAAATGCATTTAGCACCACCTGGACACCAACCAGGAGGTGCTAAATGCATTTAGCTCCTTCTGAACAATAACTAGAAAATACTAAATGCACAACCAGAAGGTGCTAAATGCATTTAGCACCACCTGGACAACAACCAAAAGGTGCTAAATGCATTTAGCACTTTCTGAGTACCAACTAGAAGATTTAGCACCAATCTGTTTCAGTATGAATTGTGCTAAATGGTGCTAAATCTGTTTAGCACCAATCTATGTTTTCTATTATTCTGCACAAAGATCACAGGAGGGAGGGAAGGGAACGGATAGATAAATTAGAGTATTTATTTAGCCTAAGGAATTTGAAATTGGTACAACAACTTTGAGGATTCTTGGGATCTGAATCCATTCATCGATCATTTTAAACCATAATTAACAAAATATTATTTATACATAAAATAGTGCGTACATACAAACATACATAGAATGAGATGATGAGTTGAGTCAAAGTCTTGGGCTTCGGAGGCAAGCGGATCTGGGCGGAGGAGAGTAGTTAGCTTGCTTAGATCGAGAAGAAATCAAAAAATCTGCTATCTTACTAATACTACTTCGTTTGTGTGCCGAGTTATTGATTCAAACCCCAAGAAGAAGTTGGAGAAGAAGAAGAAGAGGGAAAGTGAACGATGTGGATTGAAGCACATCTCTCTCATCTGGAGCAGACGAGTTAAGAGTCAAAAGTATTCGGTCCATCAACATTTTGCACAAAGATCTAGAGAGAGAAAGAAAATTCATTAAAAAAAAGATCTAGAGAGAGTTCAGTGGTTGGTTTATACATAAATGATTTTATATATAAATGGTTTATATATATATGTAAGAGAGAGAAAGAGAGGGGTGATGGAGAGGGAATTATATTTGGGTATTGATGGTGTCAAAATCTAGAACAGATAATTGACGACCGACCAATCAATGAATAATGGTGAATTAGAGGTTTAATATTGAATTGTAACTGTGAATAGTGATTGTGAACAGTATCATCGTATATGTGAACAGTGATTGTGAACAGTATCACCGTATATGTGAACAGTGGTTATGAACAGTAAATGTGAACAGTACCTCTGAACAGTGACTCTGAACAGTGATCGTGAACAGTACCACCGTATATGTGAACAGTGACTGTGAACAGTACCGGCAGAAACTGATTAAAAATAAAGATGAACACGAGACGTTTTTTATTAAGGTAGGTTCCCCCGGTAGCGCTTATGCTAATCCGGCAGTACGTCCTCCTTTTGTGTGTGCTTGCTTTTATTAGCTCAAAGGCAATCAATTCGGATGATAATACAAGCTACCAATCTCTCTCTTTCTTTCTATAATTTCCTTAATTCTATTTATAAGTATAGAATTAGGATTACAACTATTTCAACAGAATAAATAATAAACTGTGTAGGAGAGAGAGTGTATAAGGATTGGTATTTTTTTTGGGGTATGAAAAGAGAGAGTATAAGACCCTCAAAAATTGGCTTGTATTTAGGAAAGAGGGATGGATATTGGGAGAGAAGGAAGAGATGTTTTTGGTGTCTTTTGAATGAATGAATGAGGGGGTATTTATAGGTAAATGTAGAAGGGCAAAAAGGTAAATTTGGTAATGTATATGATGTGTATGCTTAGGTCACATGTATTCTAGAATGTATATGATGTGTATGCTTAGGTCACATGTATTCTAGAATGTACATGATGTGTATGCTTAGGTCACATAGGTAAAAATGGTATTTTACTGGAGGTAAAAAATGGTATTTTACTGGGGGTAAAAATTAGTATTTTACTGGAGGTAAAAGTGTTGAATTACCTTTGTATGCCAATGATAAAATTAGTATTTAACCCCATCAATTGCCCCCTATCCTTATCATTTAGCTCGGATGAGCTGATTGGTGAGGATATCCTTCAACCCGCGAGCTAGTAGTAGCTTTGAGCTCTGAAGTTCGTCATGTCTTAAGCCCAAATCTTTCGTAGGTGAACAAGGTCGACAATTCGATGCCTGCAAGAGGTCTTTTGCCTGTGTTAGGTCTTTCGCCTGTGTTAGAGGTCTTTTGCCTGTGTTAGGTCTTTCGCCTTTGAGAGGTCTTTCGCCTGTGTTAGAGGTCTTTTGCCTTTTTTAGAGGTCTTTTGCCTTTTTAGAGGTCTTTCGCCTTTTTTAGAGGTCTTTCGCCTGTGTTAGAGGTCTTTTGCCTGTGTTAGAGGTCTTTTGCCTTTTTTAGAGGTCTTTCGCCTGTGTTAGAGGTCTTTTGCCTTTTTTAGAGGTCTTTTGCCTGTGTTAGAGGTCTTTTGCCTTTGAGAGGTCTTTCGCCTGTGTTAGAGGTCTTTTGCCTTTTTTAGAGGTCTTTCGCCTGTGTTAGAGGTCTTTTGCCTTTTTTAGAGGTCTTTTGCCTGTGTTAGAGGTCTTTTGCCTTTGAGAGGTCTTTTGCCTGTGTTAGAGGTCTTTTGCCTTTTTTAGAGGTCTTTCGCCTGTGTTAAAGGTCTTTCGCCTGTGTTAGAGGTCCTTTTTTATATGTACTGTTGGAACTGACCTCGCTGAATAAGCTTTTCAATTTCTTCCTTGAGCTTCTAGCAATTATTAGTCTCGTGGGCGTGGTCCTTGTGATACCGGCAGTACTGGGTAGAGTCCCTCTTCTTCTCTAGAGTGCTCATCTTCCTAGGCTTAGGCACTTCTCCTGGTTCTGATTGGGCATAGACCTCATTCAGTGGAGCTGTAAGGGGAGTGAACTTCCGGTGAGCTCTGTCCTAGCTAGATCTGAACTTTTCGGTATTCTTTTTGATCTTCTTGTTCTCCCTCTCTTGACTAGAAGAAGGGCTATGTTCCCCCTGGCGCTTGGAAGGGGGCCAGAGAGCAGAAAATCCTGACATGTTGCGTCCTTGGAGTGTCTCTTCCACCCCAATCTGTTTGTTGACCTCGTCCAGGAGCTCAGACATGGTCTTTGGAGCCATTCTAGCTAAGGTCATTAAGCAGTAGGGGGAGCTTACTCCGTTCATAAATGCGGCTACGGCTACACCTTCATTGAGATCATCGATCATGAGGCTTTCCTGGTTGAACCGGCAAGCGTACTCTTTCAAGCCTTCGTTTGAACTTTGTTTGATTGTGAAGAGGTGGGTGGAAGGCTTAGATTGCTTTCTAGTCCCTAGGAAGTGAGTTACGAACTTCGTACCAAGCTCGTTCGAGCGCTGAATTGAGCCTGGGGATAGGCTGTTGCACCACATCCGAGCTGCCCCCTTGAGGGTTGTGACAAAAGCCCTGCATATGATACCATCTGGGACACTCTGGAGCCCTATTATATTTCTAAATTGCTGCCAATGGTCCACTGGATCGGTTGAGCCATCATATGACTCTAGAGCAGGTAGTTTGAATCTGTTTGGGACTGCACATGTCTGGATGTGCGTTGCAAATGGGGATTCAGAATTCCTTACCAGAGTTGCTGCCGAGCTCCCTCCAACGTGGCCTATGGTTTTCATCATTTCGGCCAGCTGGGCTTTCATTTCTGATCTGAGCCTCTCCTCTACTTCTTTAACAGAGCTCTTGTTCGAGATCCTATCGAACACAGACCCTCGAGGTCTGGCATTGGTCTCCAGAACTGGTGGAATAGGGGGGCGACCTCCTCTACTCACACTTTGTCTTTGAGTATCTCCTTCGGAGTGTTTTTCTCGAACAACATTAACTTGTGGATTTCTTTTTGGAGATGGTAGGGGAGCTGTAACAGAGAACTCATCATAAGAATCTCCTTGTTCAGAACTGGATTGGTCGGCATCAGACCCACTGGGCCTGCTTCGATTCCTCCTATACCTCCGGCGGCGTTCTCTCAGCCTTTTAATGGCTGGGATTCGCGCAGGGGATAGGGGAGCCGGTGCAGAAACAGGGGTCGGAGGCGATCCATCTCTTGAACTGTACGAAGGGGATTCTCTTTGAGCCATCAATCTGTCAATCCGGACCTGGAGAGCAGTTTGTTGAGCCATTAAGGCTATCAGGGGGTCTGTTTGGGTGGTGTCTCCTGACTGGGACATGGTGAATGTATGGTTTTTGGATTTTTTTAGAAGCGTGTGACTTTAAGGAAATGTCTTTCCCACAGACGGCGCCAAACTGATGGTGTCAAAATCTAGAACAGATAATTGACGACCGACCAATCAATGAATAATGGTGAATTAGAGGTTTAATATTGAATTGTAACTGTGAATAGTGATTGTGAACAGTATCATCGTATATGTGAACAGTGATTGTGAACAGTATCACCGTATATGTGAACAGTGGTTATGAACAGTAAATGTGAACAGTACCTCTGAACAGTGACTCTGAACAGTGATCGTGAACAGTACCACCGTATATGTGAACAGTGACTGTGAACAGTACCGGCAGAAACTGATTAAAAATAAAGATGAACACGAGACGTTTTTTATTAAGGTAGGTTCCCCCGGTAGCGCTTATGCTAATCCGGCAGTACGTCCTCCTTTTGTGTGTGCTTGCTTTTATTAGCTCAAAGGCAATCAATTCGGATGATAATACAAGCTACCAATCTCTCTCTTTCTTTCTATAATTTCCTTAATTCTATTTATAAGTATAGAATTAGGATTACAACTATTTCAACAGAATAAATAATAAACTGTGTAGGAGAGAGAGTGTATAAGGATTGGTATTTTTTTTGGGGTATGAAAAGAGAGAGTATAAGACCCTCAAAAATTGGCTTGTATTTAGGAAAGAGGGATGGATATTGGGAGAGAAGGAAGAGATGTTTTTGGTGTCTTTTGAATGAATGAATGAGGGGGTATTTATAGGTAAATGTAGAAGGGCAAAAAGGTAAATTTGGTAATGTATATGATGTGTATGCTTAGGTCACATGTATTCTAGAATGTATATGATGTGTATGCTTAGGTCACATGTATTCTAGAATGTACATGATGTGTATGCTTAGGTCACATAGGTAAAAATGGTATTTTACTGGAGGTAAAAAATGGTATTTTACTGGGGGTAAAAATTAGTATTTTACTGGAGGTAAAAGTGTTGAATTACCTTTGTATGCCAATGATAAAATTAGTATTTAACCCCATCAATTGCCCCCTATCCTTATCATTTAGCTCGGATGAGCTGATTGGTGAGGATATCCTTCAACCCGCGAGCTAGTAGTAGCTTTGAGCTCTGAAGTTCGTCATGTCTTAAGCCCAAATCTTTCGTAGGTGAACAAGGTCGACAATTCGATGCCTGCAAGAGGTCTTTTGCCTGTGTTAGGTCTTTCGCCTGTGTTAGAGGTCTTTTGCCTGTGTTAGGTCTTTCGCCTTTGAGAGGTCTTTCGCCTGTGTTAGAGGTCTTTTGCCTTTTTTAGAGGTCTTTTGCCTTTTTAGAGGTCTTTCGCCTTTTTTAGAGGTCTTTCGCCTGTGTTAGAGGTCTTTTGCCTGTGTTAGAGGTCTTTTGCCTTTTTTAGAGGTCTTTCGCCTGTGTTAGAGGTCTTTTGCCTTTTTTAGAGGTCTTTTGCCTGTGTTAGAGGTCTTTTGCCTTTGAGAGGTCTTTCGCCTGTGTTAGAGGTCTTTTGCCTTTTTTAGAGGTCTTTCGCCTGTGTTAGAGGTCTTTTGCCTTTTTTAGAGGTCTTTTGCCTGTGTTAGAGGTCTTTTGCCTTTGAGAGGTCTTTTGCCTGTGTTAGAGGTCTTTTGCCTTTTTTAGAGGTCTTTCGCCTGTGTTAAAGGTCTTTCGCCTGTGTTAGAGGTCCTTTTTTTATATGTACTGTTGGAACTGACCTCGCTGAATAAGCTTTTCAATTTCTTCCTTGAGCTTCTAGCAATTATTAGTCTCGTGGGCGTGGTCCTTGTGATACCGGCAGTACTGGGTAGAGTCCCTCTTCTTCTCTAGAGTGCTCATCTTCCTAGGCTTAGGCACTTCTCCTGGTTCTGATTGGGCATAGACCTCATTCAGTGGAGCTGTAAGGGGAGTGAACTTCCGGTGAGCTCTGTCCTAGCTAGATCTGAACTTTTCGGTATTCTTTTTGATCTTCTTGTTCTCCCTCTCTTGACTAGAAGAAGGGCTATGTTCCCCCTGGCGCTTGGAAGGGGGCCAGAGAGCAGAAAATCCTGACATGTTGCGTCCTTGGAGTGTCTCTTCCACCCCAATCTGTTTGTTGACCTCGTCCAGGAGCTCAGACATGGTCTTTGGAGCCATTCTAGCTAAGGTCATTAAGCAGTAGGGGGAGCTTACTCCGTTCATAAATGCGGCTACGGCTACACCTTCATTGAGATCATCGATCATGAGGCTTTCCTGGTTGAACCGGCAAGCGTACTCTTTCAAGCCTTCGTTTGAACTTTGTTTGATTGTGAAGAGGTGGGTGGAAGGCTTAGATTGCTTTCTAGTCCCTAGGAAGTGAGTTACGAACTTCGTACCAAGCTCGTTCGAGCGCTGAATTGAGCCTGGGGATAGGCTGTTGCACCACATCCGAGCTGCCCCCTTGAGGGTTGTGACAAAAGCCCTGCATATGATACCATCTGGGACACTCTGGAGCCCTATTATATTTCTAAATTGCTGCCAATGGTCCACTGGATCGGTTGAGCCATCATATGACTCTAGAGCAGGTAGTTTGAATCTGTTTGGGACTGCACATGTCTGGATGTGCGTTGCAAATGGGGATTCAGAATTCCTTACCAGAGTTGCTGCCGAGCTCCCTCCAACGTGGCCTATGGTTTTCATCATTTCGGCCAGCTGGGCTTTCATTTCTGATCTGAGCCTCTCCTCTACTTCTTTAACAGAGCTCTTGTTCGAGATCCTATCGAACACAGACCCTCGAGGTCTGGCATTGGTCTCCAGAACTGGTGGAATAGGGGGGCGACCTCCTCTACTCACACTTTGTCTTTGAGTATCTCCTTCGGAGTGTTTTTCTCGAACAACATTAACTTGTGGATTTCTTTTTGGAGATGGTAGGGGAGCTGTAACAGAGAACTCATCATAAGAATCTCCTTGTTCAGAACTGGATTGGTCGGCATCAGACCCACTGGGCCTGCTTCGATTCCTCCTATACCTCCGGCGGCGTTCTCTCAGCCTTTTAATGGCTGGGATTCGCGCAGGGGATAGGGGAGCCGGTGCAGAAACAGGGGTCGGAGGCGATCCATCTCTTGAACTGTACGAAGGGGATTCTCTTTGAGCCATCAATCTGTCAATCCGGACCTGGAGAGCAGTTTGTTGAGCCATTAAGGCTATCAGGGGGTCTGTTTGGGTGGTGTCTCCTGACTGGGACATGGTGAATGTATGGTTTTTGGATTTTTTTAGAAGCGTGTGACTTTAAGGAAATGTCTTTCCCACAGACGGCGCCAAACTGATGGTGTCAAAATCTAGAACAGATAATTGACGACCGACCAATCAATGAATAATGGTGAATTAGAGGTTTAATATTGAATTGTAACTGTGAATAGTGATTGTGAACAGTATCATCGTATATGTGAACAGTGATTGTGAACAGTATCACCGTATATGTGAACAGTGGTTATGAACAGTAAATGTGAACAGTACCTCTGAACAGTGACTCTGAACAGTGATCGTGAACAGTACCACCGTATATGTGAACAGTGACTGTGAACAGTACCGGCAGAAACTGATTAAAAATAAAGATGAACACGAGACGTTTTTTATTAAGGTAGGTTCCCCCGGTAGCGCTTATGCTAATCCGGCAGTACGTCCTCCTTTTGTGTGTGCTTGCTTTTATTAGCTCAAAGGCAATCAATTCGGATGATAATACAAGCTACCAATCTCTCTCTTTCTTTCTATAATTTCCTTAATTCTATTTATAAGTATAGAATTAGGATTACAACTATTTCAACAGAATAAATAATAAACTGTGTAGGAGAGAGAGTGTATAAGGATTGGTATTTTTTTTGGGGTATGAAAAGAGAGAGTATAAGACCCTCAAAAATTGGCTTGTATTTAGGAAAGAGGGATGGATATTGGGAGAGAAGGAAGAGATGTTTTTGGTGTCTTTTGAATGAATGAATGAGGGGGTATTTATAGGTAAATGTAGAAGGGCAAAAAGGTAAATTTGGTAATGTATATGATGTGTATGCTTAGGTCACATGTATTCTAGAATGTATATGATGTGTATGCTTAGGTCACATGTATTCTAGAATGTACATGATGTGTATGCTTAGGTCACATAGGTAAAAATGGTATTTTACTGGAGGTAAAAAATGGTATTTTACTGGGGGTAAAAATTAGTATTTTACTGGAGGTAAAAGTGTTGAATTACCTTTGTATGCCAATGATAAAATTAGTATTTAACCCCATCAGGTATTTTTGTCCATCAACATTTATCATTTTCCTTAAAATAAATTAATATTATGAAAAGTGTCCTTATTGTAAAACCAAATTATGAAATTAGTACTATTTCCTTTTATTAAACATGAGTCCGTCCTTAGAGTTATAAAACATTATGGAACGAGACATTATAACTCATTATCTCTAAAAAAAAAGGATAAATATACAAAGCTTAAAAAGAGCAGGATTGTAGCTATCATAAAATCTAATCATAAAATCATAAATGATTTAAAAAAGTTTAAACCTGTTTGGTTGTCCTCAAATTTATGAATTAGACAATTTAAAATTACTTAATTTGTGAATTATCTCATTTGAGTGTTTGATTACAAAAATGAACTAATATGTAAAGTTATAAACTTAATACCAAGGACGTTAAATAAGAAAACATAAAGTCATAATTAAAATTACATAACTTATAAGTATTATACAAGTTCATGTAGAAAAAATTACATCACAATTTTTTTGTTGAAATGAAAAAAATTACAATTTGTTAATTTATAATGAAACAATTATAAATATAATAATTTACGCAACTAAACAAGCCCTTCAATTCTTGGGGGGCTTTATATATATATATTCATTTGAATGATAAATATTATGTTGATGCTGCATGAAATCTCTATAAAAATGTGTTTATTTATTATTTAAATGAAACTCTTAATATATACTTTTGCTAAAATTTATTTAGTTTCAAATACTAAATATACGAAGTTTGACATATTTACTCTTATCATTAAAACATACACTTACTATCTCATGAACATCTCTATTATATTAAGAATAATTTTAGAGAGAAAATTGACATTTCAAATGTAGTCATCATGTATTGGTCAAAAGAAAATAATCACAATTCATTATAACCAATAAATAATTGACATATTGATTTGTCAGTTTCTTGTACCATATATTTATATATCTATGTAAAAGTATTCTTGTATTAAAAAGTGTCGATTGAAAAAATACTTAGATACTTTTTTATTTTAACCTAAATATTTTTTTTTAAAGTTAACTTAAATATCTTAGCACATAAAGAGAGAAAGAGAAAGTGCACACATATAGACGCATAGTGTGTATACTGAGTGATTGGATTTTAAGTAGATAACTGAGAACACAAACACATTATTATATTCCTAATATTTAATATTGATTTTATTTGTAAAAGGAGATTAACTTAATGGGGATTTAGGGGGAAAACAAAATATTCCGCTGCCGGGAGTCGAACGCGGAATAGAGCATCAATTCCTATTTGTTTTGTGCTACAGCGGATTTACTGTCAAGTTTACGAAAATAAATTTTTATAAATTGTAAAATTGTTTTGCTTCCTTATGGTTTCAATCGACATTGTTTCGGGTCTTTGTGAATGTAAATATTTTTGTATGTATTTAAAATTTGAACACAGCTCGGTAAATTTTTTAGTAGTATTTTTTCTTTTTAATTCATGTATGACTTATTATTTTTCTAGGTAACATAACATAACTCATTTCACTTGTTAAAATTAGAAGCAAACAAAAGTAGAGATAAATAGTTGTAAATGATTAAGTTTTACTAACATTTATTTATTTTTATAACTTTTTAAACATTTTAAAAAAGTAAAAATAAAGATAGGATATTCACACCAGCCCCAATGGAACTTTAAAATTTTCATCTTTAGAGTTTGAATTTGTGACCTACCCAATATTTCATGAAATATTTATCATGATATAAATTTAAGGTTTAAACTTGTGACCTACCTAATATTATATGAATTACATAAGTTATATTTTGACAAATTACAATAAAATTATAATATATCTAATGCACTTCGTAAAAATAGGGAGTTTTTATTGACACACACCCAAACAATCTTTAACATTAACTTGGATTTTAGAGATCGAGTATTTGTATATTAACTCGGCTTCTAAGGACCGACTATATGTACACATACTCGGTTTTAAAGAGCCGGACTAATATTTGTTTTTTTACCCCAATAACTCAGTATCTAAATACCGTGTATATATATATACTCGATTCTTAAAAGTTAAATAAATAAGATAAAGTTTTAAAAAATATTTGAGTGTGGGTTAATAACAATAAGGGGGCAAGAAATGCAAAAATCATTTTCTGTACATTTTTGTTCCGCGACATTGCGACACTGAGGAGCTGTGTTTGAAACAAACCTAGAACAAAAACAGAGTTCGAAGTAGAAAGAAGGAGAAAAATGATAATAATCCTCCGTAACAATCTCTCACCATCAAAGCTCAAACACCTCTTCATTCCTCTCTCTCACTCTACCTACACATACACAATCCCCCTTCACTCTAATCCCCTTCCTTTCCCATCCCAAACAAACCCTTTTTGCCAGAACCCTACTAAAACCCTAATTCCTTCACTAAGACCCTTCTCTTCTTCACCCCATTTACCCCTCTCCAGAGATGGAAATTATGATGAATCCTCCTCCCAAAACCTCCACATTTGCCCTGGCTGTGGTGTTCAAATGCAAGATTCTCACTCCAATCAACCTGGATTCTTCATCAAACCCACACCCAAGAACCCTGATTACAAATCACCCATCAAGAAAATCCCAATTGCTGATGAAACCCAGATCTCAGATTCCCTTAAAAGAGGGGTTATTAGGGAAATGATGGTTGGAACAGAGGAGATAATGGAAAGTCTTGAAAACCCAGATATCCTAAACCCTAAATTGCTCGAAAAGCCGGTGGTGTGTTCCAGGTGTCATAGTTTAAGGCATTATGGGAGGGTTAAAGATCCGACGGTGGAGAATTTGTTGCCGGATTTTGATTTTGATCATACGGTTGGGAGGAGGTTTAGTTCGGTCACGGGGCCGAGGACGGTGGTTTTAATGGTGGTGGACGCATCGGATTTCGATGGGTCGTTCCCGAGGGCGGTGGCGAGGTTGGTTTCCAAGACAATTGATGAGAATTATAGTTCTTGGAAGAAAGGGAAATCTGGTAATGTACCTAGGGTTGTGTTGGTAGTAACAAAGATTGATTTGTTACCGAGCTCGATATCCCCCAACGGGTTCGAGTATTGGGTTAGAACTAGGGCTAGAGAGGGTGGAGCGAATAAGTTAACGAGTGTGCATTTGGTGAGTGCAGTGAGGGATTGGGGTTTAAAGAATCTTGTTGATGATGTGGCAGCGTTGGCGGGGCCGAGAGGGCATGTTTGGGCAATTGGGGCTCAAAATGCGGGGAAATCGACTTTGATCAATGCGATAGGGAAGTGTGTTGGAGGGAATGTGAGTCATTTGACTGAGGCACCTGTGCCTGGGACCACATTGGGGATTGTTAGGGTTGAGGGTGTTCTTCCTGGTCAAGCGAAGTTGTTTGATACACCGGGTCTTTTGCATCCTCATCAGCTTTCAACTAGGTTGACTAGGGAGGAGCAGAAATTAGTTCACATTAGCAAGGAGTTGAAGCCGAGGACGTATAGGATAAAGGTTAGTACTTGTTTTCGGTTATTGCTTAGTCCGTACTTATGTATTGTATTGGTTTTTGTTAGTGTTGCTGGTGACGTTGTCTTCTTGATTTGGATCCTTCGAAGTAATTAATCGTGCCAATTTTATCCCCCTAGAATTTAGGTTGTTGCTCTGTTACAATGTTTCATTTGGTTATTTCACTGTCATTCTGCTACATGTGTGTCTAAGCTGCAAAAGGAGAGGAATGTTGCTAGCTACTTAGCTAGCCTTATCTAAGAGATTTGTTGAAAACTAATATATATAAATCATAAAACTGCACTGTGTTTGACTCCAATAGTACTGTTTAATCAGTGAGTTACTCTTGGGCTTTGGAAACATTTGGTGAAGGCTTGTGTGGGTTTTTTACTCTCGCGTCTACGTCAATGGCGATGTTAGAAGGATGAGTGTTCTGGTTTGTTTTTGGTTTAGTACTACGTCTTCATGAGAAAGATCTATGGGGTCATTGGGCATTGCAGATGGTAGATTGTGCTTGCAGAAGGGGTTGTTGGGTACCCAACTTTATAGGTAGGATCCCAGATTGGGAAATGTTGGGGGGTTCTCTGTGAGACTGTGACCATGAGGTTAGGATTCCTACTGGTGAAAGTAGGGGTGTGCAGAAAATCGAAAAAACCGAAAACTGAACAGAACCGGCCCGAACCGAGCGGTTTTTCAAGTTTTGCTGTTCGGTTCGGTTAAGAAATCAGACATCCAAAGTAGGTCGGTTCGGTTATTGGTTTTTTGGTGTATAAAACCGACAAAAACCGAACCGAACCGACTAGTATACTTATTACATTTCTATTGGTTCGGTGTATTTAACTAATGAACTATTTTTTTAAAAATAATATAGGTTAAATAATTAAAAAGAAATTCCAATAATAATAAATATTTAAGAAGAAAAAATGTGCAAATAATCAACAAGAAAATAAGGCCCAATAGATAGAAAAACATATTAAAAATTCCAAATAATATAAACTCATGGCCCAAAACACTAATTTAAGCCTAAGGTCCAAACCGACAAAAACCGAGTGCCTAAACCGACCGAAACAAAACCGATCCCGGTCGGTTTTAGCCGCTTTGACGGTACGGTTTGGTTGAATTTAAGTGTAAAACTGAAAAGTCGGTTCGGTTGGCGGTTTAACCGCTCGGTTTGGTTAACCGAACCGTGCACACCCCTAGGTGATAGAGATGAGTTTTGATTTGGAAGGGTAGGGTCAAAGGCATGTTTCTTTTCAACAGTCTTAGTGCTTTAGTGTTTTCTTTTCCCCAAATTAATGTAAAGTTGAAAGACAAGCTTATTTGAGGGCTTGCACTCCCAAAATGAAGGTTGAATAGCATTGCTTTGAATTACTAGTCTTTATTTTCTCACTTTTCAAGATAAGTGGACTTTTTAGTACTCATACAGTACTATGGGATGAGATTAGACATTTAATTTGTACATTGCTCTTGTTCTTGGCGTTTATGTTTAATGACTTGCAAGAACATTGAATTCAATCCCCTCTTCACTCCCTGCCTGGGTCTGTCACTTGCTAATAGTTTTTCCACTGCATGTAGTTACCTTTTCATGTCGGAGGAATATAACATCAGAACTACTGAGCATAAAAAGAGTTTGTTATTATGGAGTAGTATAGTTACTAGTGCTGCCTACTCTCCAAGGGTCCGCTCATCCGCTGTATTATAAAAACATCAAGATTTTAAATGTTGAGATGTGCTTCTAGTGGCAGTGCTAGAACTTAATATTATTCCTCTGCTGTAGCTATTTCTCTTTACTCGAACCTCAAAACTTGTCTTCCTTGTCTATTTTTTCAAGTTATTACGCTCTGAATTTTGCACTTTTGATTGTTAGATGCCGAGAAGTTTAGAGCGTGGCTTACTCATTTCATCACAATAAGTAAAAATGTTCCTTAAAAAACTGATTAAGGGTGTTGTTAATATTTCCTATGTCTATATAGTGTCCATGTACGCAAAAAGACCATAACATGTGACTTTTGCAATGTTCCAAAAATTGCTAGGTGTTGCTAGAGGGCGGCAAGGTGGGGGGGGGGGGGTGGAGGGGGGCTATCAGCTAGTAAATTATTCAGGGACTAATTGGACAGATGATTTTAATATTTATTAATTAGTTAAAATAACATAATAAAAATAAAATCTGATTTTAATATTTACTAATTAGTTAAAATAACATAATAAAAATAAAATCTAATTTTAGTTCTAAAGATGACAATGAGTGCTTGTTTACCAAATAATCCCATAATATAAAAATGAAAAAGAATAGTTTCTAAAACAGAAAGGAGGTGAAAGACTCCACTATTCCTGCCTAATAACCATCCCGTAAGTCTAGGATGCCGCCTAGCTAGGTAATCAGCAGACTACTGCCTAGTGCTTAGGTGGGGATTTTTAGAACACTGGTCTTTTGTTGCAAATAGAATGCTGGGGAAAAAAAATTCTTCATTAATGTGAGGTGATGTTGAACCCAAGTCATTCATCAAACTAGGGGGCCTTTCTATTGGTTTCAAGTCCATGTTTAAACTTTAACAAGCCTGCCCAGTTGGGCGGTACGACCCTGGCATTGCAAAAGAAGTACAAAATCAAGATAAAACGTATCTGTTTTGATTTTATTATATACTCCCTCGGTCACAAATCATGAGTCGACTATTATTTATTGGGATGTCCAAAATTAAATTCCAGTTTCCGTTCTAGGACATATTCAAATCTCACAATATTAAACAAGTTTTGTTCCTAATCATTGATTATGTTGAATTAATTTGGGTGTTTTTAACTTTCCTTCCATTCTTATTGCGAAATTAGAGGTACCCCCTGATGGACTTTGCGCCCTGCATGTGGGGGAAATCTCAAAGAATTACATTAAAAAATGGGGCCAATATCTATTTTATAACGTAATCCTCGACTTAACCCCCATTATAATATAATTCTTTGAGATTCCCCTGCCTGTAGGGGGCATTGTCTAATTCCGCAGGGCAAAGTTGAAAAGCTGAATCAAATTTTCTTAGAAAAGTGTGCTAGTTAATCATGGACACATAATTTGAGACTGAGGGTATATGTACATGATAGCTGAAAACAACTGACTCATATATTTCGGTAGCGTAATTCCAGACTCTTATTTCTGCCTTTCTCTTCGCATGGAACTCAGATTAAACCACCATCTTTCAGTTGCTTTGAAAGTCTTATGAAGTGAATTGTGTTTTTATTATTTATTGTACTCACTTTTGTACCATTCCGATGTAACAGGTAGGGCATTCAGTTCATATTGCTGGGTTGATGAGGTTGGACATAGAAGAATCATCGGCGGATTCTATTTATGTTACCGTATGGGCATCCCCCTATCTTCCCCTGCACATGGGTAAAACAGAGAATGTCTGCACAATGTTGGAAGATCATTTTGGTCGTCAGTTACAGGTATGTTTTGCTCTACTCTAGCATAAATTATAAATTAGGATTCCTTGCCAGCGTTTGGTGTATACTGGAATAGAGGAATTCTCCTTTCATGACGTCAAGGGTTTTCTGCTAATGTATTATCAAGTATTAATATAATTTTAATAAAATTAATTTCCATTTTATAATATACTATTGAATATTGATATATTATAGTACGATGGAAAATTGTTAGGGTATATGTTGAAGAGGGATATTTTTGTCTAAAATAAAAAACACGAGAGGGTTCCTCTTAGATTTCCAACCATTTAATATGAAAATTGATGTAGGGATTTCTCCTTTCCTTGGAATCCTTGATTCCTTTTATAAAATTCCTACCAGATGTTGGAATCATGGATGAAGGGGGAATTTGGGATTCTAGGATAAGAGCGAACCGAACAGACCCTTGATATTTTGACAATGATGACAATTGACAAGAGAGGAGCCACTAACTTAATCTTACTACACAACATCTTAAGAAATTTTCCTATTTTTTCCTACTGAACCTGCAGACATTGGCCAAAATAGTGTCTCTCTATGAAAAATTTCTATCAAATGACGATTTTGAAATCTCAACTAATTTATGCATTTTATGATATCCTTCTATGGTGCATAAAGATCCAACTTTTTAACTTACAAGCTCATAAGATTAAAGGGTGGTGACTGTGTGAACATTCTTATTGAAGCTTCATATTGGTTCTTTACACATCCCTTGTTTCAGCCACCAATTGGGGAGTCCCGAGTTGAAGCGCTAGGAAAATGGGAGAGAAAGGAATTCCGGGTCAGCGGTAATTGGTGGGATTCTAGTTCCGTTGATATTGCTGCTGCTGGTATTGGTTGGTTTGCCATTGGACTGAAGGGAGAGGCTACATTAGGCGTTTGGACTTATGATGGAGTTGATGTTATTCTTCGTAATGCTTTAATACCCAACAGATCACATAATTTTGAAGTTGCTGGTTTTACAGTCTCTGAAATTGTCTCCAAAGCTGATAAAGCTTCAAATAAGCAGCGTTCCAAGAACATAAAGAAGCGGAAAGCTAAGGACTTAACAGCATCGGCACCATTAACGATTAAGGCAGACTCGGATTCTGTTTAAGTTTGGCAGTTCAGAAGTAATAAACAAAAGGGCTTTTTTGACTTTTTGCCAGTATCTTTGATGCTAGCGGAATTAGACTTATCCCTTTTTTCCTAAGGGATTTATTTGACTTCGCCAGTTTGCCCTTCCATGCAAGGTATCTCAAAAAGTTACAAAGGGGTTACGTAGTCAAAGAATTGCACAAACTAAAAATAGACATTGCCCCATAAAATATTTAATTATATGAGAATATGCCGCATGCGAGGAGTAAAGTAAAAAAAAGGCCCATGTCATAATTATTTGAAGTTACCTCTGCATGCTGGGGTGGTGTTTGAATGGATTGTGTACATAGTGGGCAATGTCTAACTTTTCCCCTTTTTTTGGTTATTCGCCTCCCTCAACTAAATTTAGCTCCTTTAGAGTGATTTCAAACAATCTAAGAACAGAGTAGTAAATCTTAACCATTTGTTTAAAATTTGATGGCTGATTTTGACGGATGGTGTTTGCCTTTGGCTATGATTCAGTTTGACATAAACTATCTGTGAAAATCTGAACCATCAAATTTTAAAGTAATGGTCTAGATTTCTTCAATTCTCTTGTACAGTAAAGCACTCTAGAGGAGTCCGATACCTCCAACCCTCCCCAGCCAACACCCACCCACACATTTTTTGGGAATCCTTCGGGGCAAGTCTAATTTTGATACTAAACGAGGGACGGAGGAAACAAAATGTCTTAATTTTAAGCATGCAGTGAAGAGGGAATTCAGGTAATGTGCTCGCGGTGGATGAAGTTTCGGTGCAGTGAGATATATGGCCAAAGTGATTCATAGCAAAATCAAGAGGCGGCGCTTGAACTGCAGTATACATCACGTTCACATACGCATTCACTGGTAAACATGACTTCATTTCTCTGGTATTTGTTTGATGCTGAAAATTCCATGCTCGAGCTGGTTGATTGAATCAATGTGCGATTTTTATTCCTTTTAACATTAAGGGTGTGTTTGTTAACACTTTCTTCCCATGTAAAATGTTCAAGATTTCATGTTTTCTATCTTTGGTGATGTTTGATTACATGTTTTTTCAAGCGATTGGATTCTATGGTACAACTTAGTTTGACCTATTCTTGAATTTTTCTGTGTAATTCGAAAGCCCGTCTCAACTCTAAGCTTTTGATTTCCCTGGAATGATTTTCCATGCTAACAAGTTCCATGGAATTATAATCCTTCTTCCCATGTTAGTTATCAGGGCGCTTCCCTGAAAGCTTTTGCTCCACGGTAAACTTGTCCAGGAAAGTTTCAATTCTCTTGTAAATGTGAAGAGTTGATGCAAATGCAATTAATTGTTAATTCTTGATTATTATCTGAACCTTAAAGCAACATTGGAATCGCATTAGGTGATAATTGAAAAAATATTCAACCATTTGGCGGAAGTGAATGGTTTAGATATTGATAGGAATTGCTATTTAAATGAGTTTTCACCGGAGGAAAAAACTCCGGTGAACTAAGTCAAGTAGTGCAATGATTCAATGGACTAATTATCCTCCACAACAATCCATTGATAATATTACTAAGGAATTTTTTTTTTCTTTCCCTTGCATCTCAAATAAAGGCTGTGTTTGGGGGTCGCATTTGGTGCGCTAAAAATTTAGTTCAATACAAACTATTTTTAATACGAACAAATTAAATGTTAGAAAATGAACCTTATTTACGCCCCCCCCCCCCCCCCCCCCCTCCCAAAATAAATAAAAAATTTATTTGTTCGGAACCAGAGGTGTTGACAAATAGCTTTTTCTGTTTGCTTAATTATACAACGGGTTAAAATACAAATATTTGGATTCTACACATTTTCCAAACAAGCAAATTTTTAGAATGTTTTTGTACTAATTTTTTGTGTAAATCAATAATTGATGTCAAATAAGTGATTGTATTCAATTTGAGGCCCGCCACGAGAGAACTGAAACTCTAAATTAGAAATAAGTAATTTGGATATATAGATTATTTGTCTGATTGTCACAATTTCCCATTAAAACTAATCTATTATTATGCGAAAGGTAAATATTATATGAAAATAAAAATAAAAATAATTGAATTAAAATTATACTAGGGCTTCTTTAATAAGGTGATATTTGTTTTTACCTCTTAAAGATTGAACAAAAGATCATAAATGTTTAAGAAATGACATTGATTTGTTTTCTTATTGCTTAATGCCGAAAATTATAACAATTCAACTTTCAGCATTAAAAGGTATCCCCTTTGGTTCAGTGTGGCTCCATCCCTGATTTTAAATAATATTTAATTGGACTTAAGTTACGCGGTTAAGATTCATATATTTATATAGTGGGTGATTAATAGAAGAATGATCATTAGACGATGTGGCAAGACTAAGAATATAAAATAGTGAATGTGAAATTTTTTTGAGAACATTGTCACGTAAACTTAATATTTGCTTGTACTACCCCATTTACATTGGGTATGCCAAAAAAGTAGTGTAGAAATCGGTATTTAATTTATCAATTTAAAAAAGTTTGCATCACAAAAGTGTAGAAATTACACTAAGTGATGAAATGTGTAACGCCCAAAGTATCAATGCAAGCGAGCAATACAAAAGCCCAATTGTGTACTGTACAAGGCGTTTCTTATAAAAAAGTATTTATACGTTGGACGATATGTAGTCTATCGTTTGAGGTATATCATATTTGGACAGTACACTGTGTATCGCCTAAGCTAAAAGTTTGTTGGATAGCCCATTTAAGTTAGTTTTAGCATTTTCTTACTTTTATACGCTATTAATTTGCGTGGTGCATCAGAAAATAAGCCAATCTTGGCTTTTTAGCTTCGGCGGAGTAGAAGGCCTTAATATATATATTTTTTAATATTTGCCTATATTTGTTATTGGGTGTAATGTCATGAATTTTCCCAAACTAAACTGGTTTATTGACTGCAGTGGATGGAGAGAAGATGTCTAAAATGGGTAGGTTTAATCGAGAAATTAGCAATATGAAATTTCTAAAAATAATCATAGAATTATTCTCTGTTACGTAATTATATAAATTTATTACAATTTCAAATTAAGAGTCGAGTTCTAAAAAATTACTATATGAAATTTTAAGATAGCAAAATTACAGTACCATTTAATAATATAGAATGTCAAATTAAAAATCTTAAATTTTTATTAAACGAGAATAGAAAAAGGAAATTTTTTAGTTAAAGGCAGTACACGCACTTTAATTATAGTTATAAGCATTGATTTGCAAATACTTAACAACTGACCCGCTGTAGCACAATTTAAAAAGTGTTGGAAACTTTACCGGGTTCAAATCCCGGCAGCGGAAAATTATTTTAAAAGTGTGCAAAGGCATATTTTTTTAGTTATCTTTTGTCTCAGTTTTTTTGTGAAACTTTTTCCTTTTAATTTTTTTTAAACGGTTTCTTTTCATGAACTTGTTTTGATAATTCATGGCTATCTTTGGTAATGTTTGATTACATGTTTTTCAAGTGATTAGATTCTATAGTATAACTTAGTTTGATCCTATTTTTGAATTTTTCCGTGTAATTCATAAGCCCGCCTCAAACCTAAGCTTTTGATTTCCCTGGAATGATTTTCCATGTAAACAAGTTCCATGGAATTATAATCCTTCTTCCCATGTTAGTCAGCGTGCATCCCTAAAAGCTTTCGTTCCACAGTAAACAGGAAAGTTTCAATTCTCTTGTAAATGTGAAGAGTTGATGCAAATGCAACTAATTGTTAATTCTTGATTATTATCTGAACCTTAAAGCGACGTTCGAATTGTATTAGATGAGAATTGAAAAAATTTAGACTATTTGGTAAAAGTGAATGGCTCAGTTTTTGACAAGATTTTTTATTTAAACGAGTCCGCACGGAGGAAAAGCTCTAGTGAAAGTAGTGCAATGATTCAATGGACTAGTTATCCTCCATAACAGTCCATTGATTATTCATAATATTTAAGGATTTTTTTCCCCTTGCATCTCAAATTAAGGCTGTGTTTGAGGGTTGCATTTGGTTCGCTAAAAATTTAGAGCAATACAAATTATTTTTAATACAAACAATTTATTATGCGGCTAAAATTTTTGCATTTGGCTGGAAATATAAATGTTGGAAAATGAATTTTATTTGTTTGGAATCAGAGGTGTTGACAAATAGCTTTTTTTTTTTGCTGGAAACATAAATACACATACTTTGAATTCTACATATTTTCCGAATGAGCAAATTTTCGGAATGCTTTTGTACTTACTTTTTGTGTCTCTTATTGTGTAAATCAATAGTTGATGTCAAATAAGTGATTCTATTTTATTTAAAATCAGTGTATTATTTAACTTGAGTTTAGTTAGGCGGGTATGCTGTAGTATAAAAGTGATTATTTAATTATTAATTTAAAGAAATTTGCAGTGCAAAAGTGTAGAAATTACCCTAAGTGAGAAAATGTGTAACACACAAAGCATCAATGCATTGGAGCGATACACTATGTATCACACTGGCGCACTGATGCATTGCTCTAGCATATTGATGCTTTGGGGGTTGCACTGTGTATCATACAACATGTTTTCTTTAAAAAAAAATAAAGTTGTGTTGGAAGATATACAATGTATCGTCCGAGGTATGTCAGACTTGGGCAATACACTGTACATCACCTAAGTTAAAAGTTTGTTGGATGGCCAATTTAGCTTAGTATTAACATTTTCCTTACTTTTATACACTATTACATTGCGCATTGCATCAAAAAATAAGCCAATTTTGGCTTTTTAGCATCAGCGGAGTAGAACGCCTTAAATTTTTTTTTTTAATATTTGCCTATATTTGTTATTGGGTGTAATGTCATGAAAATTTTCCAAAGTAATTTATTGATTGCATTGGATGGAGATAAGATGGCTAAAATGTGTAGGTTTAATTGAGAAATTAGCAATTTGTCTAAAAATAATCACAGAATTAATTTCTGCTACGTAATTATAGAAATTTATTACAATTTCAAAATAAGAGTCAGAGTTCTAAAAAAATTAGAATGTGAAATTAAAAATCTTAAATTTTTATTAAATGAGTAATAGAAAAATGAAATTTTTTAGTTAGAGGTAATTCACGCACTTTAACATTATAAAAGTTGATTTGCAAAAACTAAACAACTAATCCGCTGTAGCACAACTTAATAAGGTATTGTGAACTTACCGGGTTCGAATCCCGGCAGCGGAAATTGTTTTTTGAAGTTTTCAAAGGCATATTTTTTAGTTATCTTTTGTCTCAGTTTTTTTGTGAAACTTTTTTTTTTTTTTTTTTTTTTTACAGTTTTTTTTTTGTGAAATTGTTTCTTTTCATGAAATTGCCCAAATCTCTGAGTTTTTGTGAAATTGTTTTTAGTATAAATGTTTCGGTTGTTATAAAATAACAATTGTTTATTTTACTAAATAAGACACAAAATGTAAAAAGACTTATCAATCGAGGCTTGTGAAAACAACTGTAATGGAATACGATAGCACTACTTGAGCAAACACCTCCAAATCTCCCAAGGTACGTACAACAATCTAGAGTTTTACCAGCAACCATAAAAATCTATTGAACTCTCAATTATATTCAAGAAAACAAACAAAGAAAGAGAAGGAGATATGTTAGAATTAAGAGAGGATTTCTTATATCTTCTTTTCCGCACAACTCTGTATGTGTATATATAGATGATAATGTATTTATAATTAATAAAATTATTTATAACTAATAAAATTAGAATCCGAGATATAGAAAAAAAAATACTTAATTTCTCAAAGAGCCCAAACGCCCTATTAAAGACCTTTAATACAATCATTTTGGCTCCTCGAGGATCTCCCAAGGCAAATCCCAACGCCCTTATCATTTAAACTACATATTCCAAAATAATTATTTCATTAAAAAATACTGTATATAAATATATAACAATATTTGCCTATATAAAAAATTAGATTCTACGGTACAACTTAATTTCATCCAATTTTCTCATTTTTCCATGTAATTTGAAAGTCCACCTCAACCCTAAGCTTTTGATTTCCCTGGAAAGATATTCCATGTAAACAGATTCCATGGAATTATAATCCTTCCCATGTTAGTTATCAAAGTGCACCCCTAAAATCTTTTGTTCCACAGTAAACTTGTCCAAGAACGTTTCAATTCTCTTGTAAATGTGAAGAGTTGATGCAAATGCTAATTAATTGTTAATTCTTGATTATTATCCAAACCTTAAAGTGACATGGGAATCGCATTAGACAAGAATTTTAAAAAACAGACTATTTGATAAAAGTGAGTGGCTCAGATTTTGATCAGATTTTTATTTAAATGAGTCATTGCTAGGGTAAAAAATTCGAGTGAACTAAGTCAATCAGTACAATTATTTATTTAATGGACTAATTATCCTACATAACAGTCCATTGATAATTCATAATATTACTAAGGATTTTTTTCCCTTCCATCTCAAATTAAGGTGTGTTTGGGGGTCACATTTGGTTCGCTAAAAATTTAGTTCAATACAAATTATTTTTGATATGAACAATTTATTATGCAGCTACATTTTTGCGTTTGGCTGGAACATAAATGTTGGAAAATGAATTTTATTTGTTTGGAACCAGAGGTGTTGACAAATAGCTTTTTTTGTTTGATTAATTAGACAAAGGGTGCTAAATACAAATATTTTGGATTCTACATATTTTCCAAACGAGCAAGTTTTTAGAATGCTTTTAAACTAATTTTTTGTGTAAATCAATAATTGATGTCAAATAAGTGATTTTATTTAATTTTCTCACTTTTCAAGTAAAATTATTGATTTTCAATTTGAGGCCCATCACAAGAGAAAATGAAACTCTAAATTAGAAATAAGTAATTTGAATGTATAGATTATTTATCTGATATGATTGTCTCGATTTCCCAGTGAAACAAGTCTATTATTATTCAAAAGGTAATTATTATAGGAAGTTAAAAATTAAAATAATTGAATTGGAAATATACTAAGGACTTTCCCAAATAAAGTGTATTTGTTTTTTTACCTCTTAAGATTGAATAAAAAGGCCAAAAATGTTAAGAAATGATATTTCTTTTCTTACCGCTTAATGTCGAAAATTATAACAATTCAGCTTTCAGTATTAAAAGGCACCTCCTTTGGGGCAGTGTGACTAGGCCATTGATTTTAAATAATATTTAACTAGAGTTCAGTTAAGTGGTTAATATTCATATATTTATATAAGGGCTGATTAATAGAAGAAGGATCATTAGGCAATGTGGGAAGACTTAGAATGTGAAACAGTTAAACTGAATTTTTTTTGAGAACATTGACATTGACATTTAAATTTAATATTTGTTTGTACTACCGCATTTGCACTGGGTATGCCAAAAAAAAGTAGTGTAGAAGTAGGTATTTAATTTATAAATTTAAAAAAATTTGCATCGCAAAAGTGTAGAAATTACCCTAAGCGATAACATGTGTAATGCCCAAAGCATCAATGCACTACAGCGTTACAAATGCCCAACTGTGTGTTGTACAAAGTGTTTCTTATAATATATATATATATATATAATTTGTGGACGATGTGCGGTGTATAGTTCAAGGTATGTCAAATTTAAACAATATTATGTATATCGCCTAAGTTAAAAGTTTGTTGGATGGCCAATTTAACTTAGTTTTAGCATTTTCTTACTTTTACACACTATTATTTTGCGTGGTGCATCAAAAAATAAACCAATCTTAGCTTTTTAGCATCGGCGGTGTAAAGTGCCTTAACAATAATAATTTAATATTTGCCTACATTTGTTATCAGATGTAATGTCACGAAAATTTTCAAAACTAAACTAGTTTATTGACTGTAGAGGGTGGAGACAAGATGGCTAAAATTGGTAGGTTTAATTGAGAAATTAGCAATATGAAATTTCTAAAAACAATCGCATAATTATTCTCTGTTAGGTAATTATAGAAATTTATTACAACTTCAAATTAAGAGTCGAGCTCTAAAAAATTAGTTATGGAATTTTACGTTAGAAAAATTACAGTACCAATTTCATAAAAGAAACAATTTCATAAAAAAATAGGAATAAGGTAAAAGATTTTACGTAATAATATTTTTGGTAAATAAATTAACAAATAATATTTTTTTAAATAAATGCATAAATATCATTATCATTTTAAAATAATTAAGAAATTATTTATCAATTTTAAAATAAGAAATTTGACCGAGTGCAAACCTAATTTATATTTTGTGCAAACTTAACTTTGCAGTCAAAAAAAATTTAACGCAAATTTGTTTTGCATGATGTATGTATATTTTTATGTTTCATTCATAAAAATTCAAAATAACGTCAATAAATACAAATACATAATAATGTTTTAGAAAATAAGGAGTGCAAACATAACATTGCATATCTTCGAAAAAATTATTATGTACATTTTATTAATAAATATGTTTTGAATATATAATTTGTTAAATTATTTAAACGTATTGCCAATTAAACACTTATTTATAATACTATGATAAAAAAAAATGTAGTGCAAACTTAATTTTGCATGATTTCATAAAAAAAATGAATTTAAAAATATACCGCAAAGTTAACTTTACACCTCCTTTTAGAATTTGGTCAAATATGGGCTCTTAATTTACAAAACTATTATTCTCTATCTCTTTTGCAGATTTTTTTTTTAAATAAATCATATTTTTCAATATTCCATATATATTACAATTTCAAATTAAGAGTCGAGTTCTAAAAAATTAGTATACGAAATTTTAAGATGGAAAAATTAAATCACCATTTAATAATATAGAATGTCAAATTAAAAATCCTAAATTTTTATTACATGAGTAATAGAAAAAGGAAATTTTTTAGTTTAAGGTAATTCACGCACTTTAACATTATAAACATTGATTTAATGGACTGATTATCCTCCATAACAGTCCATTGATTACTCATGATATTACTAAGGATTTTTTTTTCTTTCCCTTGCATCTCAAATTAAGGCTGTGTTTGGGGGTTGCATTTGGTTCGCTAAAAGTGGAAATTTAATTGTTAATTTAAAGAAATTTGCAGCACAAAACTGCAGAAATTACCCTAAGCGATAAAATGTGTAACACCCAAAGCATCAATGCATTGGAATGATACACTATGTATCACTCCATCGCGTTGATACTTTGGGCGTTGCACTCTGTATCATACAATATGTTTTCTTTAAAAAAAAAAAAAACAAAGTTGCGTTTAAAGATATACAATGTATTGTCCGAGATATGTCACACTTGGGCAATACACTGTGCATCACCAAAGCTAAAAGTTTGTTGGATGGCCAATTTAACTTAGTATTAACATTTTCCTTTTCATACAATATTACTTGGCGCAATGCATTAGAAAATAAGCAATCTTGGCTTTTTGGCATCGACGAAGTAGAATGCCTTAAAAAAATAAATTAATATTTGCCTATATTTGTTATTGTGTGTAATGTCATGAAATTTTTCCAAACTAATTTATTGATTGCATTAGAATAAGAGGCTAAAATGTGTAGGTTTAATTGAGAAATTAGCAATTTGAAATTTCTAAAAATAATCACAGAATTATTCTCTGCTACGTAATTATAGAAATTTATTACAATTTCAAAATAAGAGTCAGAGTTCTAAAAATTATTATACGGAATTTTAAGATAGCAAAATTACAGCACCATTTAATAATATAGAATGTCAAATTAAAAATCTTAAATTTTTATTAAATGAGTAATAGAAAAAGGAAATTTTTTAGTTTAAGGTAATTCACGCACTTTAACATTACAAATGTTGATTTGCAAAAATAAACAACTAATCCGATGTAGCACAACTTAAAAAGGTATTGTGAACTTACCGGGTTCGAATCCCGGCAGCGGAAATTGTTTTTTGAAGTTTTCAAAGGTATATTTTTTGGTTATCTTTTGTCTCAATTTTTTTACGAAACTTTTTTTTTTTTACAATATTGTTTTTTGTGAAATTGTTTCTTTTCATGAAATTGCCCAAATCTCTAAGCAAATGTGTGTGTGTGTGTGTGTGTTTTTTTTTTTTTTTTTTTTGTTGTGAAATTGTTTTTAGTATAAATGTTTCAGTTGTTAAAAAATAACAACTGTTTGTTTTACTAAATAAGACACAAAATGGAAAAAGACTTATCAATTGAGGCTTGTGAAAACAACCGTAATAGAATACGATAGCACTACTTGAACAAACACCTCCAAATCTCCCAAGGTACGTACAACAATCTAGAGTTTTACCAAAACCATAAAACCTATTGAACTCTCAACTATATTCAAGAAAACAAACAAAGGAAGAGAAGGAGGAGATATATTAGAATTAAGAGAGGATTTCTTATATCTTCTTTTCCGCACAACTCTGTATGTGTATATATAGATGATAATGTATTTATAATTAATAAAATTATTTATAACTAATAAAATTAGAATCCGAAATATAGAAAAAAAATACTTAATTTCTCAAAGAGCCCAAACGCCCTATTAAAGACCTTTAATACAATCATTTTGGCTCATCGAGGATCTCCCAAGGCAAATCCCAACGCCCTTGTCATTTAAACTACATATTCCAAAATAATTATTTCATTAAAAAATACTGTATATAAATATATAACAATATTTGCCTATATAAAAAATTAGATTCTACGGTACAACTTAATTTCATCCAATTTTCTCATTTTTCCATGTAATTTGAAAGTCCACCTCAACCCTAAGCTTTTGATTTCCCTGGAAAGATATTCCATTTAAACAGATTCCATGGAATTATAATCCTTCCCATGTTAGTTATCAAAGTGCACCCCTGAAATCTTTTGTTCCACAGTAAACTTGTCCAGGAAAGTTTCAATTCTCTTGTAAATGTGAAGAGTTGATGCAAATGCTAATTAATTGTTAATTCTTGATTATTATCCAAACCTTAAAGTGATGTGGGAATCGCATTAGACGAGAATTTTAAAAAAATACATTATTGATAATAGTGAGTGGCTCAGATTTTTATTTAAATGAGTCATTGCCAGAGTAAAAAATTCGGGTGAACTAAGTCAATCAATACAATTATTTATTTAATGGACTAATTATCCTCCATAGCAGTCCATTGATAATTCATAATATTACTAGGGATTTTTTTCCCTTCCATCTCAAATTAAGGCTGTGTTTTGGGGTACCATTTGGTTCGCTAAAAAATTAGTACAATACAAATCATTTTTAACACAAACAATTTATTATGCAGCTAAATTTTTGCGTTTGGCTGGAAACATAAAGGTTTGAAATGTATGTTATTTGTTTGGAATCAAGAGGTGTTGACAATTCACTTTTTTTATTTGATTAATTAGACAACGGGTGCTAATTACAAATGTTTTGGATTCTACATATTTTCTGAATGAGAAATTTTCGGAATGCTTTTGTATTGACTTTTTGTGTAAATCAATAATTTAGCAAATATTTTAGATTCTGCATATTTTCGAACGAGCAAATTTTTGGAATATTTTTGTACTGACTTTTTGTATCTCATATTGAATAAATTAATAATTGAAGTCAATTAATTAATTTTATTTAATTTTCTCAGTTTTCATGTAAAACTATTGCTTTTTGGGCCCCACCACAAGAGAAAATGAAACTCTAAATAAGAAATAAGTAATTTTAATTTGAATATATAGACTATTTGTCTGATCGTCATTATTTCCCATTGAAACTAGTCTATTATTATGGAAAAAAGGTAAATATTGTAAGAAGATAAAAATTAAAATAATTGAATTAGAAATATACTTAGGGCTTCGTTAATAAGGTGATATTTGTTTTTATCTCTTAAAGATTGAACAAAAGGCCATAAATGTTTAAGAGATGACATTGATATTTGTTCTCTTATCACTTAATGCCGAAAATTGTAACAATTCAACTTTCAGCATTAAGAGGTATCCCCTTTGGTTCAGTGTGGCTCCATCTTGATTTTAAATAATATTTAATTACAGTTGAGTTAAACGGTTAAGATTCATATATTTATATAAGGGGTGATTAATAGAAGAAGGACCATTAGGCAATTTGAGAAGACTGAGAATGTGAAATAGTAAACACGAATGTTTTTTGAGAACATTGACACGTAAACTTAATATTGGCTTGTACTACCCCATTTACACTGGGTATGCCAAAAAAGTAGTGTAGAAATTGGTATTTAATTTATCAATTTTAAAAAGTTTGCATCGCAAAAGTGTAGAAATTACCCTAAGCGATAAAATGTGTAACGCCCAAAGCATCAATACATTGGAGCAATACAAACGCCCAATTGTGTATAGTATAAGGTGTTTCTTATAAATTTTTTCTATGATTTAGATGATGTGCAGTGAATCGTTCGAGGTATGCCATATTTGAACAATACACTGTGTATTGTGTATTGCCTAAGCTAAAAGTTTGTTATAAGGCCAATTTAACTTAGTTTTAGCATTTTCTCACTTTTATACACTATTACTCTGCGTGGTGCATAAGAAAATAAGCCAATCTTGGCTTTTTAGCATTGGCAGAGTAGAATGCCTTAAAAAAAATAAAATCAATATTTGCCTATATTTGTTATTGTGTGTAATGTCATGAATTTTTTCTAAACTAAACTAGTTTATTGACCGTAGTGGATGGAGATAAAATGGCTAAAATAGGTAGGTTTAATTGAGAAATTAGCAATATGAAATTTCTAAAAACAATCATAAAATTATTCTCTGATACGCAATTATAGAAATTTATTACAATTTCAAATTAAGAGTCCCGAGTACTAATTTATTAGTATACGAAATTTTAAGATAGCAAAATTACGGAACCATTTAATAATATAGAATGTCAAATTAAAAATCTTAAATTTTTATTAAATGAGTAATAGAAAAAGGAATTTTTTTAGTATAAGGTAGTTCCACACACTTTAATTATAGTTATGAACATTGATTTGCAAGTACTTAAAAACTCGTCCGCTAACACAATTTTAAAAAGTATTGGGAACTTCACCAGGTTCAAATCCCGGCGCGGAAAATCATATTTAAAGTTTTCAAAGGCATATTTTTTCAGTTTTCTTTTGTTTCTGTTTTTTTGTTAAACTTTTTCCTTTCAGGTTTTTTTTTAAATGGTTTCTTTTCATGAAATTGTTTTGAGAATTCACGGCTAGATATTTTTTTAGTTATCTTTTGTCTCAGGTTTTTTCTGAAACTTTTTCCTTTCAATTTTTTTTAAATGGTTTCTTTTCATGAAATTGTTTTGCCGTGAATAGTTATCTTTTGTCTCAGTTTTTTTGTGAAACTTTTTCCTTTCAATTTTTGTTTTAAATGGTTTTTTTTCATGAGATGTTTTGACACTTCAAGGCTATCGTTTTTACCCAAATCTCTGACAATTTTTTTTTGCGAAATTGTTTTCGGTATACATGTTTCGGTGGTTAGAAAACAACAATTATTTATTCTACTAAATAAAACTCAAAATGAAAAAAAATTTATCAATTGATACTTGTGAAAACAACTAAGGTGAAATTGTTTACCGTAATGGAATATGGTAGTACTACTTGAGGAAACACCTTCCACTCTCTCAAAACAACAATCTAAAGTTTTTCTGATTCTGTCCTTTGACTTTTGATGAACCTGGTCGTCTCTTCAATAGCCTTTTCTTTTGTAGTAGTTCTGCCACTATCAATCATGCGCAACGATATTGCATTTCAATTGTTTACCTTTGTTCGTTTCCCTCAAATACTTGACAACTAATCCGCTGTAGCACAATTAAAAAAACAATCTCTGTGTTTTCTGCCTCAATCCGTACGCACAGGTGCATATTGAGAAATAGCAATATGAGATTTCTAAAAACAATCATAGAATTATTCTTTTAGGTAATTATAGAAATTAGAAATGAGGTTTTTCAAAAAAAACCAATGAATAATATTTTTTAGAAATAATGGCCTAAATATCATTATCATTCAGAAATAATTAAGGGATTATTTATCAATTGTATTTTAAAATAAAAGATTTAACCGGGTACAAACCTAACTTTGCAATAAAAAAAAGTTAATGCAAATTTGTTTTGCATGATATATTTATATTTTTTAACAAGTATATTATTATATTTCATTCATAAAACTTTAAAACAACGTTAAATAAATAGAAATACATAATAATGTTTTAGAAAATAAGGAGTGGAAACTTAACTTTTTATAAATCCGAAAAAATTATTATGTGCATTTTATTAATAAATATGTTTTGAATATGTAATTTTTTAAATTATTCTAAAGCAGTCTCAATTAGACACTTATTTATAATAATATGCTAAAAAACATGCAGTGCAAACTTAATTTTACATGATTCCATAAAAAAATACAATTTAAAAATGTACTGCAAAGTTAACTTTGTACTTCTTTCGGAGTTTAGTAAAAAATAGGCCTTTAATTTACAATACTATTATTCTTTGATTTCTTTGCAAAATTTGTTTTTCTAATAAATCCTATTTTTTAATATCCCGTACATATTACAATTTCAAATTAAGATTCGAGTTCTAAAAAATTAGTATACGAAATTTTAAGATGGCAAAATTACAGCACCATTTAATAATATAGAATGTTAAATTAAAAATCTTAATTTTTTATTAAATGAGTAATAGAGAAAGGAACTTTTTTAGTTTAGTAATTCACGTACTTTAACGTTATAATCATTGATTTCCAAAATCTAAACAACTAATCCGCTGCTGCACAACTTAAAAAGGTATTGTAAACTTTTCTCGGTGCAAATCCCGGCAGTGGAAACAAATTTTTTAAGTTTACAAAGGCATAATTTTTAGTTATCTTTTGTCTCAGATTTTTGTGAAACTTTTTCTTTTCATGAAATTGTTTTGATACTTAACAGCTATTTTTTTTACCCAACTCTCAGACTAATTTTTTTTTTCTTTTGTGAAATTGTTTTCGGTATATATATTTCGGTTGCTAGAAAATAACAATTGTTTATTCAACTAAATAAAGCACAAAATGGAAAAAAACTTATCGATTGAGGGTGAAAACAACAAAGGTGAAATTGTCTACTGTAATGGAATCTGATAACACTACTTAAACAATTGGATTCTACAGTACAACTTAATTTGATCCAATTTTCTCATTTTTTTCATGTAATTCGAAAGCCCACCTCAACCCTAACCTTTTGATTTGATTTCCCTGGAAAGATATTCCTTGTAAACTGGTTCCGTGGAATTATAATCCTTCCCATGTTAGTTATCAAAGTGCACCCCTAAAATCTTTTGTTCCATGGTAAACTTGTCTAGGAAAGGTTCAAACCTCTTGTAAATTCGCAGCGTTGATGCAAATGCAATTAATTGTTAATTCTTATTTGAACCTTATTGCTGTTAATTTTGAGTGACATTGAAATCACTCTAGATGAGAATTGAAAATGGACACCAATTTGTTGGCATGAATACGATAATAAGGTTCGCAAAATGACCATATATATATATATCACGTCTGTATGTAGAAACACTTATTTTGTGACAGGAAAATGGGAGCAACAGAATAATTTTCTCTTACAACACATTTCTGTTATACCACGCCCCACCACCCCGCCCGCATGCAGACAAGAAAATGGTAACGACAACATAGGCCATATACGTAATACAGCTTTAGTTAACTAACTAGTAATTGGAAACTCATCACCAAGGGCATGCCCCCCACCCCACCCCTCCCCACAGGCGTGCAATGGGTTCATAAATAACATCCTCGACATACCTCACCATGGTTTGGGGGGAAGTGAATCCGTCGTCCTTGAGGTAGAATAGATGCGAAACTTTTGCCATTTTCCACCACAATTCCTTGCAAGCTCTCGGTACTATGCTCCCCTTCTCCTTCACTAATAGATTCAGCAATTCCTCCATCTGACTTTCGATGAACCTCATTGTCTCTTCAATAGCCTCTTCTTTGTAATAGTTCCGCTGCTATGAATCATGCGCAACAATATCGTATTCACTTGTTTACCTTGGTTCATTTCCCTCTGCCAACACCGCACCGATGTCAATTATTAATAACTGCATCTATTAACACATGAATTTTGTACGCACAAAATCATATATGTTTACATAAACATGAACAGACGCTCATGCACAATTTATATATAGGTCGAACCTTGAAGGTTTGGATATCATTGAGAAGGCGCCCACAATTGCCCGAAAGCCTAAATAACTTTTTTAGTTCAGAACTTCGAGCAGCCTCCTCTGACAGCTCCGGCCCCACTAGATACAGCGCTGGAATGACAATTGGGCCCAAGGCATAGGTTACATGACTATTTTCCAGATATTCATCCATGGTTGGCATATTGTTTCTAGAACGATATTCAGCTTCTATCAACCAAGCCTTCAGCAAATCCATCCACTGTCAAATGCAATATATGTATAGGCTGTTAAATATTGTGTACTGTTGAACAAGAAAATCAAAGTTCAATACTGAAGACCCTGCCTCTTTTTTAAATACCATCTTAGCTTCCTTCATCAAACTCGTCAGGAAAAAAAAGGTTTAAAATGAAATTAGTAAGATTTCATCCACCTGATAAAACCTACCACAAGTCTAGTCAATGATGATTAGATGATTTATTATAACATTGTAGAGAAAATCATTGGAAAAAAGAATAACATAAGAGATAAAAAGAGTAACAAATGATGTCTCACAATCTCAACTAAGTGGCTAGTGAAAGAGATATGTCCTAGGACTATTCATAGATTATGATTTGTACTTGGATATTTTATGCTTATTGTTATTTATAAAGTTTATTTATTATACTTTATATTCTCTTGTAAATAATATATATTAATACTAGTTCATCAAGTACGTGACTTGATTGTGGGATGCTAGTAATGTTATAATAATATTATTTAGATGTCCCTAATCATATGTCAATAACCTAGGATCACATTGATATAATGATTAGTGTATGGGTCAGCTGATGATTATGTTCCACAAGTCATGGATATGGAAATATCAAGCTGAACATACTGATACTTGTTAGGGAACAAGGTATTGGACTGACCCGCTTTGGGGACACTGCGAGGAGTGTTACATAATGTCATCAGTGATGTTCCCCATTTGTGATATCGTATTATCCTTAGACCTGAGATCGCCATGGTTACCAACATAGGGATTAGCATGTCAGGCATTATCAAACGTTGCTCTTGATCGAGTAATTATAAAGATGATGACCGAGCATACTATGAACTATGTAGAGGTATGTGGTTGATCAAGATGGGATTTGTCACTCTCGTATATTGAGAGAGATATCGTTGGGCCCCTTGATAAGTGTAATTAATATTTGCATGGCCATGCACAAATGAGATGTCATTTGTTTTAGATTAATTATACTTAGAGATCAAGAAATAAAGATTGAACTATACAATAATGACACTTGCCTAGTCTTGTGTTCAATCTAGATATCGATTGACAAAAGGAGTTAATATTTGGAATATCAATTTAAGGTTGTGTCGTTTTTGACCTTTATACCCTTTGGATAATAGTAATGTTTTACTAGAGACCGCTTACTATTCGTATAATAAAATGGGCTTTTATTTATACTGCCAAAGAGTGTAAAACCTACAGGGTCGCACACCAAAACGAGTTGGATCAAAACGAATTAAAACGGGCCAAGTTGGACTTGGGCCCAGTTCGTTTGTTGCTTAGGGTTCTCACTAGGGTTCTCTTATAAAAGGGAACCTTTATTCATCTTGGCCGTAAAGGAAACTCAGAGAGGCCAGATAGAGAACCCTAGAAGGCGCTAGTACACCAAGCAAGGATCTCATCCCGTTCGTGTGTGCATACCGTAGAGGCGTCGTAATTTCTACGCTAAGGACGACAACAACAGAAGGATTCGATCCATCCGGTTCGTTTTAGTAACATCAAATCACACATAAGGTATGTCTTCTGTCGATTTTATTGAACAGCATAGATCCTAGGGTTTAAGATTAGTGCGTAAATTAGTGTATGCGATGCATGATTACTGCCCTAATTCCCTTCAGCTAGTCACATCGCGACCTTGACGTATGAATGCTTGGTCTGCAATCTCACTAATTGCACCGTGAAGCGCTAAGAAAAGGATCCGAACTTCCTCAGAACAGCAATCAGACTCTATATCTATATCCCATCTGTAGTTCACATCACAACAACATCACCTAGGTTCGCATTAATTGATAAAATAATCATATATTATATGATGGACAAGGAGAGCATATATAATTTTGAGTTATGGTAAAAACGTTGTGGGGAAAAGGGAAGAAACACTACTTTTCAACCAAGTGAACGAGGTTGAGATGTTCCTCTGCGGAACCACCAACATCAAAAAAGTCATCAATCAGAGCAGTGAGCACTGCATTTTTGGTCCATGCCATACGTGCCTCTGATAGTTCAGGTGTGAAAAGGGTTGCCGCTGCAGAGAAGCTACAATATGCTGTCTTCTGCCTCCCAAACTTCAGCTTGTCCAGTCTGCTCTCTATCACCCACCTGCATTGAGGAGCACCACTACATTTATAAAATCCAATATTCCATCACCAATAATTGTTGTAACTCCCATGACTAACAATCATTATTCTTCCTTTCTGTAGAAACCAATACCGAGTTGCAACTCAATTAATTAAAAAGGACACCAGACAACTTGCCATTCCCATTACCAAAGATCGAAAGACACTAAATTTATCCTGCCACGGTTACCTTCTTTGTATCGATACCTGTGAGAATCCGCAAATGCGACCCCCCGGGTCTCGTCCCCATTTCGGCTTGGGCGTCTGAAACGTCGGAACAGATTCTGTCGTTCCATTTGCAAGGAGTGTTTCTCTCTTGATTCATATCATGTGTCCCTATGTTCTATTTCTAGATGCAAAGGGATTTGTTCAGAGTCGCCAGTACGTTTTACGAGAAAACGGACAAAATAGTCGTGTAAGAGGAAAGGCTACAGATAAGCCTTTCTTTACACATTTTGTCTACGAAACCAGGATTCTATAGGGTTCGGAAACTATATTACGGTTTGGGAAGGTGTTAAGCACCCATTCCGCCCTTTCGGTCTCCAGCGGTCTTATATGTTTATTCTATGTTGAAAAACTTGGATGCTTTAACTGATAGCCTACTATTTTCTAAGTGAAAACCCTAATTCTTGGAAAAAACGGGAAAAGGATAGAAAACTTTGTGTTCCAAGATCCGATATTTTGTTTTGAGAAATATAAATACAAGTGACAAAAGTGGTTTTCTTTAGAAATGGAGTTTCCCGTATTATTTCTCGGATAATGACGGTTTTCTCGGGTTTTGACTATTTTCGTAAAAAAGGTCCGGATCTATATAATGGAACTAATTCAATATGGAATTGGAACTCTTGAGAGGACTTGTACCGGACGTATCGCAATCTATGAAACAGATGGGATATGTCGGGTTTTTGATTCCTAAGTAAGTTTTACCGGTCCGGGTTTGAAAACAGAATTTTATCCGGAGGGTAATGTATTTACTCTTCTGGTTTTACAAATGGTTTTATCAGGGTCTCTTGTTTTGAAAATGATAGACTATTTGTAACTTGGCAATAAGTTTATTCAAATAAAACGTGGACAAAACGACGGAAATAAAACAAGTGTACAAATATTTAATGTTAAATACTAGAAGAGACTTTCTTTACCTTCCCGACGAGAATAATAATAATAAGAAAGAAAATATAGTCCGGCGGAGAGATTTCCGGTGATAATAATCTTTTCCTTCTTCAGATATTTCCGAGAATTCGATTCCAGAGACGGGACACGTTGAGTTTCGGGAATAGATCCGATAATTCTTCAGAGATAAGACGATAATATAGAATACTTGATAATGAAATCAGTCTAAAATTCAGAATTCCTAGATCCAAGTTGCTGCCCCCCTCCTCCTTTGGGGGTGTTGGCCTATTTATACTGCTCGGGGAAGATTGTCGCGCGACATTTCCCCAAAAAAGGCAATTGTCGCGCGACATTTCCCCAAAAAAGGCAATTGTCGCGCGACATTTCCCCAAAAAAGGCAATTGTCGCGCGACATTTCCCCAAAAAAGGCAAGTGTCGCGCGACATTTCCCCAAAAAAGGCAAGTGTCGCGCGACATTTCCCCAAAAAAGGCAAGTGTCGCGCGACATTCCTGTATGTCGTGCGACAAACGGCTGAAGTGATGGGTCCTGACACTGTGATGTGTCAGAAAGTGGTTGGTCGGGCGCAGAGAGGGATTGTCGTGCGACATAGTGGGATTGTCGCGCGACAATGTGATATGTCGTGCGACAATCCTTCATAAAAATAGGTTTGTCGCGCAACAAACCCCCCCCCCCCCCCGGGGTAGTTTCGGGTGCTCGGGTGGGTCCCGGATTCCAAAAACAGTAGTTCTCGTAGGTCGTTAGGGTTCTTGCGGGGGTCACGGATCGGGGTGTCTACAATACCATGATAAAGAGTTGCAACAATTCTGACCTCACCCTCGTTAAAATAACCCACAGAAAAGCAAAGGAGGAAAAACTGGTTCGAAAGACACCATCACTGAAGCAACATAAAGGTACGCACCTCTCAGCTTGTTCGATTTCTTCACGGTATATGGACTGGCAGATGTTAAAATCTTCCACTGCCAGCTTTAGCAAATCTTTGTTGCCAATATTGGATGAACTGGCATGTGAGTAAAAGAAGCAAGATATTAATGGGCAGAAATAAATTGAAAATTGTTAGCATGCACATTTACACATTTGTTAAGGAAAAACACAGAAAAATAAAAACCCCAACAGAGATCTACCAATATGAAGTCTTTAGGACTCTTATAGTACTACAGTCTCTGTTGTAATGCTCTATATATCTCCTGCTAGCCAGGCGCTCTAAGCTTGAACTGAGCGGAAAGTTAAGAGAATCATCCACCTGCAAATGATTTAATTTGTTAGAATTGCTTGCAAGCTGCAATATTTGCTAAAGTAGAAGTTGAATATTATGAAAATTTTAAAGGGCTCGATTATAAGCCAACAAAAACTACCTCTTCGAAAATATATTTAGAAAGTTTATCCGACCAAACTGAACCATTAGATAAAGTTTGTTGGAGGAAATGACTCGACTGCAAGTTTTGCTTTCTCAAAGCGGATTCATCTGGAGATATAATCATCTGTGACGCCCTATATAGTTCGAGTGCATCAGTTATGCCCTTCAGATGTCCACCAAGTGAATTAAAATAACTCCCTTCCTTGGCAATTTGAGTTAAAGGATCTAAACCACCACAAATCAAGTTATCAGGAAAGAAGGAAAAAAATCTGAGAATGTTCCAGTACATTGACAAGAAATACCTGAAGAGACATCATATCCATTCATCCGTAGTACCCTAAACGCTATTGCACAAGTCGCGACATCCATAAATATTTGTTCATCCCCCTGCAGCCAACAGCTATATTTTGGGTATAATGTTATGTTACTGACAGATGGAAACTTGGCAAGATTTATAACCTAAAGTCCAACAAGTATGACCTCAAATTTTGAAATGCAATTAAAAGTTTACCTATACGTTTCATCCAACACATTTCGAATTTCCTCCTTAAAATGCCAATCAATTCCAAGCCTTTCAAGATTGTCAATCATGCAGAGGCGTACATAAATATCTACTGGGTAAACTGTTGGAACTGGAGATCAACCAAACATAACCAACTAAACTGTTAGCTATGTGTATTACAGAGTTGGTACAAAAAAACTAAAAAAGGTTATAGATGAAAATGCATATAAGAAGGCAGCTGGTACCTGCATTCCCAAACTTGTCTAACAGCGAGCGAATATAATTAAGACAGCCAGCACCATGATGATGATGATGAGTTAGAGCAGCAGCTGTAGTGGCTGGTGAATTGAAGAGTGATCCATTCTTTCTCTGATATTTCTTCATCACCACTTCCCAGTCCTGTAATTTCGGCATTCCTTCTGAAACATATGCCAGATAGGCGTCCCTCTGCTCTGGCAGCCACTCATAACATCTGACATCGAGGATGAATCAACCCATGGATATAAGTAAAGACCACTGGGGCTCACACGGAAATCTAATAACATAGTTTATTTAGTTTTCTTTAGGACTGAGGATGCTTTTAATTGCACCCTTTTTTCCCTAGGAAAAATGCCCATATTTCCCACCTTTAGTGATGTTTGACTGCATTGTTTTTCCGTGGAATCAAATCCCATGGAATAATTTGCTTTATCCTAATTTTTCATGGAATTTTCTACGAGTTAGTGAACTCTACAAAGGTTAAAAGGTTAGCTCATTAATCCACCACTGCATTTTATTGGGGTTCAAACTCGTGTGCTAGCAGTAGTGGGATTCTTATCCCCTTTGCCCTCACCAGTCCACCATTACTCCAATGGACGGGGAAAAAAAAGAAGAAGTGAATTTTAATCAATTTTCAATCTTTCACTCCAGCTTTCCATTTACCACTGTTATGCTTTATAGGCCACCTTTTTCACACTTTCGATGAGTCATAAATTACATAGCATGTACATAATTGGGAACAAATTCTTCATATAGTGCCAATCGATAAAACCCAAAAAAAGGGAGAAACTACGAATATAAAATAAATGATACCTCTTGAGCTCCAAGTCTCTATTACGAAGCATTGCATTCAAAACTGTTGGTTCAAAAGGGAGCTTCAAATCCAAATCTTTAGCATAATCAAGCATACCAGGAAATATGATGTCAAATCCAATTGGAGAATGTTGACTCTTATCAATAGCTGAAGGGAAATTCAACTCCATAAAATGCAGACCTGCAATAATAGCAAACAAAAAAGTATCTGAAATTCTGAATATTCAGCGAACATAAATGAAACATGAGCAGGCAAGGATCAAGCAATAGAGGAGAGATGGACATACCCTTGTTAATACGGTCTTCACCAACACCCCATCGCTTGAGTGCAAGGATACTTGCTAAAGTAGACGAAAGAGTGTCTTTGAGTAATAAGGGACTGTAACGAGGCAGACCCCACGAGCCATCCGCAAGCTGATTATCCAACAACCAATCTACGCACTCCGGAAAACAAGGCTCTAGTGAGTAATTTGGAGAAGGAACCATAGCTACCCATGCGGTGTCATACGAAGAAACGGAAAGCTCAACCTCATTACTAAACAGTTTCCTAATTCTTTCTTTGATCACTTCAGAGCTCGTCTGCTTTTGTAGTAGTTTTAACATGAGATTAATTCATTCACCCTTGTCTTGGATATATTATAAGCAGAATAAAAATTGCTTTAAAGGGAAAAAAAAATAGTGAATGCAAGCTAAACATACCAGGAGAGTATTAGCTTCTGTCGCTATTTTAACTCCATCATGGGAAGATACTGTTTGAAAAGAAAATGTGAGAAAAGCCAAAGGTGTTTGTTCAAAGGCAATTAAGAATCCCATAAACATAAAAAAGGTGTTTTTGTTTGCACCAACACAATTATTCAATTGACTCTGCTTTAGTTTCATAATTTGAGGTAAATATAAAAATTGTTGACCAAACAAGCCCTTAATTGAACCTTCCTTATCCTTTAGTTTTCTCTTAATTCTTCCTCATCTCTCCTCCTTGTTTAATTCTTCCCTTCTCTCTCTTCCGTTGAACTCATCTACTTTGATGTTTTTTATCAGAAGAACTATACGTCGATGGGGTTCATCTTTTCTCTTCCTCTAACTTATATCTCCTTAATTCCATCGATTACGAATCGTCATTTTATTCCCTTACAATTTGAGATTTTTAAAATTATCCATTTGTTTCAAGAAGAAAGTAAAAATTAGTTGGTCGGATTGTGAAGATTAGCTCACATTTGTTATTTGGTGGACCATGATCGATCATGGGTATGTCCATGATCGATCATGGAGTCGGCAGAAGTTCCAGTGGGCTTTCATGATCGATCATGGGGTATACCATGATCGATCATGGTTACTGCACTTTGCCTATTTAGTTAGTTTTTGGCTCATTTGTGTAGATAACTTGAAAAGTAAGACTTGAGAGCTGAAAAGTGAGAAATTTTTCTTGTGTGCTTGTAATCACTCTTTGTTCCAATTATCAATAGAAGCTATCGTCTGTGTGGATTAGTGGCTTTTACGCCGACACCACGGTAAAACCTTGTCTTGCGCTATTTCTTCTTTATTTCCTATTTCTCTATATTGGGTGTGCTTTTTTGTGTCGGTTCTTCTTTCGGTATACCAAGTGAGCTTGTGAGATCCCTCCGCGTTGCGTCGTGCTCGGTTGTGAGCGGTTTGGCGCAACAAATTGGTATCAGAGGCTAAAACGAGAAAGGTGGGATTTGTGTCGCACGCCAAGTGTTTGAGAAAATTCCTAAGTGAGATTTTTTCAATCTTTGTCTCGTTGTTGGTTTGTCAAGTTCTTTGGTGATTGAAGATGACTACTTCTAAGACCTCAAAGGTGTCAGCGATAAAGTTTGACGTAGAGAAATTCGACGGAAAGTTGGTCAATTTCGGCATGTGGCAATGCCAAATGCGCGATGTCTTGATCCAACAGGAGTTGCATAAGGCATTGTTGGGTGTGGCAGCTAAGCCCACGACGATGACAGATGTTGAATGGGAAGAGTATGATTTGAAGGCTTGTAGCACTATCCGGTTGCATCTAGCTCAAAATGTGATATACTACGTTATGCGTGAGAAATCCGCGGCTAGCATATGGAAGATACTGGAAGAGAAGTACATGATGAAGAGCATAGAGAACCGTCTCTATCTCAAGAAGAAGCTGTTCCGGTTTGAATATGCTAGAGGTATATCAATGAGTGAGCATGTCGATGAGTTTAACAAGATGATTTCTGATTTGTTAAACTTGAACGAAGATATGAAAGATGAGGATAAGGCTATCTTGTTGCTCAATTCACTTCCGGAATCCTATGACCATTTAAGCACCACTTTGTTATATGGTAAGGATTCAGTGAAATATGAGGACGTTTCTTTGGCACTGCTTGGTAATGAGCAGAGACAGAGGGAGAAATGTAGTACATCGTCCGATGCGTTGGTGACGCGGGGAAGGACAGATGATCGGAAACAAGCAAAGCACAATAACTCTCGGTCCAAGTCACGTACTAAGTACTTGGATAGCATGGAATGTTACAAGTGCAAAAGGAAAGGGCATATGAAGAAGAATTGTCCTAACGCTTGGGTAGACAAAGTGAAGAAGAAGAATGCGGACGATACCGCGAATTCTGTTACTTCAGGGGATGATGATTTCAAGAGTATGCTAGTGGTTACTCCTAGGGAAAGCTCAACGGACGAGTGGATTCTAGACTCGGGTTGTTCGTACCACATGTGTCCAAACAAGGACCTTTTCCATACCTTGACGAAGGTGAATGGAGGAACGGTTTTGATGGGCAATGATCACGTTTGTAGGACGGAGGGTATTGGAACGATCAAGTTGAAGCTACATGACGGAGCAATCAGAACTCTGAATGAAGTTAGGTACATCCCGGATCTGAAGAAGAATTTGATTTCTTTGGGTTCTTTAGATTCCAACGGGTGCAAGATTGTGCTCGAGAATGGAATGCTAAAGGTTACTTCCGGTGCCTTAGTGTTGATGAAGGGAAAGAAAGAGGGTAATCTCTATTTCCTTCAAGGTAGTACGGTGACGGGCAGTGCTTCAGTTTCTACGGAAGCTGGTGGAGCAAGTACAAGTTCGGATTCGACGAGATTATGGCACATGAGATTGGGACATGCCGGGGAGAAGGCGATGACGGTGTTATGTAAGCAAGGTTTGCTCAAGGGTGCGAAGAGCTGCAAGCTGGAGTTTTGCGAGCATTGTGTGCTCGGGAAGCAAACACGGGTAAAGTTTGGGACAACTATTCATTGCACGAAGGGGTTGCTTGACTACATACACACGGACGTCTGGGGGCCTTCCAAGACGAAATCCTTAGGAGGAAATCATTACTTTGTTACTTTTGTAGATGATTTCTCTAGGAGGATTTGGGTATATCTCATGAAGCACAAAGACGAGGTCTTTGGGGTGTTTCTAAGGTGGAAGAAAATGGTCGAAAATCAGCTTGGCAGGAAGATCAAGGTGCTTAGATCCGATAACGGCGGAGAGTACACTAGTGATCCGTTTAAGCAGTATTGCCAAGATGAGGGAATTGTTCGCCATTTCACGGTTAGAGGTACACCACAGCAAAATGGAGTAGCTGAGAGGATGAACCGTACCTTACTTGAAAAAGTGAGGTGTATGCTGTCAAATGCAAATTTGGGGAAACAGTATTGGGCGGAGGCCTTATCTTATGCGAGCTACATCGTGAACGTGTTGCCATCTTCAGGGGTCGATTACAAAACTCCTATGGAGGTTTGGACAGGATCTCATGCAAGTTACGATTCATTGCACATATTTGGGTGTCCTGCTTATTATCACGTCCGTGAAGATAAGATTGATCCAAGAGCCCGAAAGGCGATCTTTATGGGTTCAAGAATTGGAGTCAAGGGATACAAGTTATGGTGTCTTCAAGACAAGAAAATGATCGTTAGCAGAGATGTTACATTTGATGAGGCATCTTTGCTCAAGATGCCTACGGGAGAAAATGTAAAGGCTCTCGATGAGAGTGAGAAGAGTGGAGTGGTGCAAACGGAAGTTACTACGCCGGTGGTGACTATTCTGGTGCAATCGGAAGTGACTAATCCGGTTGATTCTTTCGATAGTGATTCGGAGAATGGGGAGATTCCTATTGAGGGGTCTAGTCAACAACAACGAGAGGTACCGTCTTTGGCGAGCGGAAGGGAGCCGAGAGCTCGACGAGCACCGCAACGATTTGGCTATGAAGATAGTGTGGCATATGCATTGGTGGTTTATGGCGATGAACCGACTTCTTATCGGGAGGCAGTGGCTGATAGTCATTGTGATGAATGGAAGGCGGCCATGGGTGAGGAGATGAATTCTCTTCACAAGAATGAAACCTGGGATCTTTGCAAGTTGCCAAAAGGGGAAAAAGTCAATTGGGTGCAAATGGGTGTTTGCCAAGAAAGACGGGGTTCTAGATTCGGATGTTCGGTATAAAGCAAGATTGGTAGCTAAGGGATTTGCACAGAGGGAAGGGGTGGATTATAATGAAGTCTTCTCTCCGGTAGTAAAACACACTTCCATTAGAGTGCTATTAGCTATGGTATCGCAGTTTGACTTAGAGCTTGAACAACTCGACGTCAAGACGGCGTTCTTGCATGGGGATCTAGAGGAGGAGATTTATATATCTCAACCGGAGGGGTTCAAGGTTGTTGGCAAGGAGGATTGTGTTTGTAAACTGAAGAAGTCCTTGTATGGGTTGAAGCAATCGCCTAGACAATGGTACAAGAAGTTTGACACATTCATGATTGCTCAGAAATTCAAGCGGAGTGATTTTGATCATTGCGTTTATTTCAAGAAACTCAAGGGGGATTCATTTATCTACTTACTCTTATATGTTGATGATATGCTTATTTGTTCATCGAGTATGTTTGATATCAACACGGTGAAGGCTCAGTTGAGTCTAGAGTTTGAGATGAAGGACTTGGGTGGAGCTAAGAAGATTCTGGGAATGGAGATAGTAAGGGAGAGAAAGAAGGGAAGATTGTGCCTCACTCAGAGGCAATATCTAGAAAAAGTGGTAGTCCGGTTTGGGATGCAGGACTCAAAACCTGTGAGTGTCCCATTGGTTCCGCACTTCAAGCTCTCGGCAATTATGGCTCCAGAAACAGATGAAGAGGTGGAGTATATGGCTCAAGTTCCGTATGCTAGTGCAGTAGGAAGCTTGATGTATGCCATGGTGTGTACTCGACCGGATATTGCTCAGGCAGTGAGCATTGTGAGTAGATTCATGGCAAATCCGGGGAAACAGCATTGGAATGCCATTAAGTGGATTTTGCGGTATCTACAAGGAACGAAGAATAAGGGATTGGTGTACCAGAGAACCGAGGGGTCTATTATTTGCGGTTATGTTGATTCGGACTATGCTGGGGATCTTGACAAGCGACGATCGACCACGGGGTATGTTTTCACATTTAGTGGTGGTCCGATTAGCTGGAGGTCGATGTTGCAAGGTGTAGTGGCGTTGTCTACTACGGAAGCAGAGTACATTGCAGCAACAGAGGCAGTCAAGGAAGCATTGTGGCTTCGGGGTTTGATAGGTGATTTGGGGATGGTTCAGGAGAATGTCGATGTACATTGTGATAGCCAAAGCGCTATTCATTTGGCCAAGAACCAGGTTCATCACGGACGGACGAAGCACATCGATGTTCGGTTTCATTTTATACGGGAGATTATCGAGAGTGGTGAAGTAATTTTGAAGAAAATTGGCACCAAGGATAATCCTGCAGATATGATGACGAAGGTGGTACCGACGACCAAGTTTGAGCATTGCTCAACTTTGGTTAACATTCTTCGGTGTTGAGGCCCCATTCTGGGGTAGAGGCTCTTCGGGGCCGGGTGTGATGCTATGGCAGTATTGATGGAGGAACAAGTGGAGTGAGGTAGGCAATTTGCTGGATGAATAGCTGCATGGTTCGCCAAGGTGGAGATTTGTGAAGATTAGCTCACATTTGTTATTTGGTGGACCATGATCGATCATGGGTATGTCCATGATCGATCATGGAGTCGGCAGAAGTTCCAGTGGGCTTTCATGATCGATCATGGGGTATACCATGATCGATCATGGTTACTGCACTTTGCCTATTTAGTTAGTTTTTGGCTCATTTGTGTAGATAACTTGAAAAGTAAGACTTGAGAGCTGAAAAGTGAGAAATTTTTCTTGTGTGCTTGTAATCACTCTTTGTTCCAATTATCAATAGAAGCTATCGTCTGTGTGGATTAGTGGCTTTTACGCCGACACCACGGTAAAACCTTGTCTTGCGCTATTTCTTCTTTATTTCCTATTTCTCTATATTGGGTGTGCTTTTTTGTGTCGGTTCTTCTTTCGGTATACCAAGTGAGCTTGTGAGATCCCTCCGCGTTGCGTCGTGCTCGGTTGTGAGCGGTTTGGCGCAACACGGATTTGGGATGAGTTTAAGAAGTTTCATCTTTTCCGTTAATGTCGATCACCGTATTGCCCCTTCTTTCAATGACCTCTCTCAACAAGTTCTTCCGCAGTGGACTATTAATTTTTTTGATGGAAATTTTTTTATTGCATGGTAAACATGTGAGTTGGAGCTGTCGCCGGAGAACGATAGACGACCATGAATTAGATTCAACTGTGCGATTGTGAGAAATCAATTAGAACTAAGGTTATCAATGTGGTTTGTGTTTCAAAATATGGAAACACAATACATAATTAATATTACACACATATATATATAATATAGGTTTACAGTGTTATTTATCAAGATTTGTTAAGGGTTTTGATGTTAGGGAGCACTATATATTGCGAAGTTTCGTTGTCGTTCAGTGTATATCGTAGGTGTTCTATTGGAAAAAATCTTAGCACTGTTTAGCATAAGAAAAAAAAAGTGGGTGAATTAAAAGTAATTGAACAACATCTCAGGAGATAGGATAATTTATTGGAAAATATTTTTCTTACTAGCTTACAAATCTTACTACCTAGTCTTACGGGATGCATCATATCAAATGGGTTGTACCTTTGTTATATTTTGAAAAAGTACAACTCATATAACATACCCGGTAAGAACATGTTGTAAGATTTGTAAATAAGTAGCATTGCTCTAATTTATTATATCTTGCACTTTAAACACAACTCAACAGTAATCTTCTCGAAGAAGAGGAGGGATCACTACACATGCAAACACATTTCATTTTTTTTTCTTCTAAATTTACTTTTTCACAATAATTATAATTCGTGTGAATTGATATTTATAAAAAATTGAAATCTTGTGATTCTCAATTTAATTGTATTTTAAAAATTATGTTATTTTGAATCAAACTTTTATTATGAGTAGGGTTTTTTAGGGAGGAAAACTATTGATGAGTATGAAAGAAAAAAAATAGCTCGGGGTAAAAAAGAAACAGATGAAATTTGAACTTGTTAATTATACACAGGAATCGTATAATTACATAAAATTATTGTGATTTTGAAATTCTATAATTTTTTGTAGGAATTTAAAAAATTCGCATAATATAATTATGAAATCCTATATATCAACGGGGACGGACCTAGATGGTCCTGAGATGGTACGATCATACCCCCTCAATTTTCAAAAAATTATTCATGTATATATATAGCACATTTCTTATATGGATTGGAACAAAAAATACACTCCCCTTTTTCAATTTTGAGTTATTCTTGTAACCAAACACTCACTTCAAATTTAGAAGCAATCTCCATCTATCTCGTATAGATGGACTTGGCTCCACTATGTTATCTTTCGATCCAATTTCTGTCGAAGAGGGTCTAATTCAAAAACTAAACAGATAATTTTTTTCATAAAACTTAATAGATATGATATTTATAATGACTAGACCATGTCCACAAAATTTTATTAAGAAATTCAAATCGAAAGTGGTCATAATAAAAATTTGATGCATTTGTCTATTTTCGACAATTTAAATTTTAGATTATCATTTCACTAATTTCTAGATTGAATCTTGAAATGAAATTTTATGGAAATGATCTATTCGTCATAGAGGATCATCTCTACCAACTTTCGTAAAAAAAATTCATCCGTTTAATTCTCGAACTAAATCCCCTTAAACGGAATTAGACCGAAAGGTAATAGAGAGAGTCACATGTACACAGACATTCATTTGCAAGTTCAAAGATTGGGCTTGGTTCAACTTGCACAAACAATGCAAAATTCGAAGCAAATCAAAGCAAAATTTGTTGATGGAGGAAAATTTGAACCCTGACCAAAGAAACCCAAACTTGTATATTCAACCCCTAGAACGCAGAGAGAGATTTCGTTGATGGAAGATTCTTTTCAGATGAAGAAGAGGAGAGAGAGAGAGAAACAGGTTTGTGGGTTTGGGTTTTTCTTTTTGTTTAGTTTAAGTGGGGTGTTTGGTCACAAGAATAGCTTAAATTTGAAAAATGGGGAGAGCTTGTCTTTTGGTCAAATCCGTACGGTTTGTACAGTATAAGCACATGAGCATTTATATATATATGCGGAGACTTGATTCCTAGGCCTCTCTGTTTTTTTTATCTAATTTTGTTCAAGTAGATCCAATTTGAAAGTAAAATAGATAAATTTTTTTTTTATTTTCATGAAATTTGATAGAGATGATTTTTATAATGAATAAATCACGTTCACGAAATTTTATTATGAAATTCAAATTAGAAGCAGGCCTGATAAAAATTTGATGTATTTGTTCATTTTCGACCATTTAAATTTTAGATCATCATCTCATCCATTTGTAAATTGAATTTTCAGATAAAATTTTGTGAAAATAATCTACTCATCATAGAGATCATCTATACCAAATTCTATGAAAAAAATTATCTGTTTAATCCTCAAACTAAACTCTTTTGGACGGAATTAGATCGAAAGATAATGGAGAGGAGCCAAGTCACATTTTAAGGGTCTAATCATTGAAATTTTAGATATTTAGTTAGCCAACTTTTTAGTTGAATTTTTTTGTAGAGATCGATGATCTACTAATCATGGAGATCATCTTTACCAAGTTTCATCAAAAGATTCATCAATTTACCTTCTCAAAATAGTTGATTCGCATTTGAGGACAAAAAAAATTAGTCCTCTTAAAATCCTTCCCCTATATATTAAAAATTAAAAATGATGTATATTTGAAATTTACTTAAATAATTTTATGTATTCAACTATAAGCTAAGTAAACTACTCTATTTGTCTTAAATTAAGAGTATATTTAATTTATATTTTTTTATTGTTGGTCCATTAATTATATACCTAAATTAACACTATAATTCTAATTTGAGATATTTCGAGAAAAAAAAATACCAAAAGTCGTACGTAACTTAAATAAATTTGAACTACGCATAAACAGTAATTAATTGAGAGTTACTTTTAGATTAAGAAAAAGAAAAAATGGGGCACCTTTCAACGATTTGGATTAAGAAAGAAACTTAAACCGCCCTTATCACGTATATTTAGGTGTAAGAAGAAGAAAAAGGATTAGAGAGAGAGAGAGAGTATATATATTACCAGTAGAGAGAGATCAGGCACAAGAAACCCTGCTGCAGTTTAGGGTTTTGGTGCTGCGAAGGAGGATGGGGCTGCAGCTGGGGTAGTAGCTGTAACTGTACTGATGAGTGATGATCATATTCATATATATATATTCAATAGAAAAGATTAAGCTATATATAGAATGATAATGAAGCTAACTGGTTAGCTTAATTTGCTGATATCCAAGATGAACCTACCAATGCTATATGTATACCATCCAAACCAGGAAATATAAAATATTTGATACAATTGTTACACGGCGACACGTGTTATCATTTATTAATTAAATAGTAAAAAAGTGTGCATTTATCTCTTTTCAATTACACGTGTCATTAATTTTTTGTAATTTGATTATGTAAGTGATAATATGTATCGGTGTAATTGTTGTATTAATTTTTTTTTTTAATCAAATTTACTATTTTACGATTATTTTGATTTGACGTAAAAAATAAAAAAAAAACTTTACGTTGACCAGGGGCTTATTATTGGACAGCGCTAATACGCTATAATAAATTCATAACCGTATGGACAATTATCGGCCACGTATTGGTTCAACACTGGACAAGCATTCCACCCAAGTTTTCATAATTGCCAAGTTTCACCCCGTCTTTGTACTACTAACATTATAACCCAATCAAAAGTAGAAACTAGTACTTTAAAACATATTTTAAGTATAATTTACATATTGATTAATTTTTTTATATCAAAAAACAGATATAATTTTTGAATATCCTAAATTAAGAATCCATTATATATTTTCAAAGTCCCAAATTAATATTTCAATTTCGTTTTGTTCCGTGCCGTACTATTATGTGGGTTTGAGCACGAGAATTTTTTTAATTGAGAATCTAATTTTGAATTTTCATGACAGAGCTTCTAACGATTTGGTTTAAAATGGAGAGAGAGTGAATGCGTCTTTGGATCTCTCGCGTATGGATGATTCGTTCTTTTAAATAATTTGATCGTTGGGGTTTAAAATACTTCTTTTTGTCCCAAATTAAAAGTATGGTTTGACTTTCACTCATTCTTAATGATATATATACATAATTGTCTAATTTTCACTTAATAAATTGCTGAAACTAAAAAAAAAATTATCATAAAATTTGGTGCGTAGATGATTATTTGAAAAGGAAATTGAAATATTTTTAATCCGGGACATCTAAAAGAAAAAAAAATACTAGATTCTTAATTTGTAACATCCAAAAAATAAATTTTCCATAAATATGTCATGTTCAATCAGTTTTTTTGATAAAAAGTCCTTTTCCTTAATTTAATTGACAGATAAAAGAAAAATAAATGTTTACTTAACATATCTATCTCTATATAAACTAGAAGAGCTGGAATGGGGTTGTGACACCAAATTATAATTAGTGTACATTTATTTATTTTTTAACAAAAAATTATTTGGTGGGGCTAAACTCGCGAATTATGTATTAAAATATAAAGCACATTGCCATCGGCTACTTAGATATCAACGAACATAAGTATATATAAACACATTATTTAATTAATACTTAAATTCCAATTTGGGTAGTATAGGATGTTAAATAATCAATTCTTTATATTACATTGTTGCGCATCTCCAATGGAATTCTATAATTTTGTTTTGTCTAAAATTTATACAATTTCTAAAATATTTCATCTTCAGCATTCTTTTAAATTCTCATTTTGTGTAAAACATATGTATAAAATACATTGCTAATTTTCACTGCCAGATCAATATTCTCTATCCTTAGATTTTTTTCTAAAACTTTCAAATGTGACAATTTTTAATAAAAAAAAAATATTTCAATAAAAATTACATATTTGAAATCTACTCATCAAGACCTACAAAACAAGATACATTGTTATGATAAAGTTATGTATAGAAAAATTCAAGAAAACATAATATTAAATTGTGTAAATTGACATTTAACATGTATAAGTATCTTATTGGTTATTTCAAAATTTATGCAAGAGTTTGCAAAACTACCACTGGAGTATAATTTTTTTATATTTCAAGTTTTGTGTAAAAGTGGGTTGGCATATCAAATTTACACTTTAATATTTACACAACCATTGAAGATATTCGTTTAACTGAAAAAATCATAATTAACCATTCTTCATTTTTATCTAAGTTATTCCACTTTATATATATAAAAAAATTAATGACGTAGGTTTGTTAAAAAAAATTAATTAAAAATTCCATTGGACCTACCACAATTAAAAATTATATATTTAATTACATCAGTGGGCAGCCAACACCCACCGTTGGACCACCGTCGAACACCGGCAACCTTACTACTGCTCCATTGATGAGGCACCGTGAGTGATGACGAAACACAAAAGTTTAACATGAATATAATTAATATGTACAATAATAAGAGTGTCTTTGCATCGCACGAATATTGAAAAATGTTATTGTGATAAAAAATAAAAACTATAATAATAAAAATATGTTATTATGTATAGTCGTTTTATCTTTAAAAGCAAAAAACATAAAACTGATGGCTACAAAGAAAAAAGGGAAAAAAATGCCAAACCATTCCAAGCTTGCATAATACTGATGGCTACATTGAGTTGAAGAAATATTTTTTATAGGAACAAAGATACATAAATTGACTCCTCTATATTACCCCTTTTATCTAATTTCGTTCAACGGGTCTAGTTTGAACTTTAAACGGATGAATTTTTTCACGAAACTTAATAGAGATAATCTCTATAATGAATATTCGATTCAACAAAATTTCATTAAAAAAATAAAATCGGAAGTCGATGAAATGATTATCTAAAATTTTAACGGTTGAAAATGAACGTATATATCAAGTTTTTATCATTTTCACCAAGTTTTGTGAAAAACTTTATTTGTTTTGTTCTTAAACTAAACTCCATTGGACGGAATTGGATGAAAAGAATTATAGCGGAGAGCTAAGTCTCATGAAATTAAAGATTTAATATGGGGTGAAAACATAAAATTCAAACAAACATTTAAAGGACAAATTGAGAGTTTCTTGCCTAATGGGTACCTATTTTAAAGGACAAATTGAGTGGCTTAAAATCATCCTTAAGTTTCAATGAAACTTACGAATTGACAAGGCCATCTTAGTTGACGAAGATTTTGTTCCATCGGTAGACTACAATTTAATTTGTTTCCCTTTGAATAGTGGTAATCGAGGATCGGAATGGGTATTTTATTTATAATCAAACTCATTTTCGCGTTTTGTTATTAAATTATTGGTATTTTAGATTGAGTAATCTTATTATAATGGGATATAAGTTTCCTATTTTGTTAAGTATCTGAATACTATCAATAAGGTGGTATTTTGATTACTATCAACTTGTATTCGATTAATCTCCTTATATTATATTATTTTTAATGTTTGGTGTTATTATAATATTTGTATATGTTTTTTTTAAAGGACATGTCTTTTGGAGTCATTGTTTAAGGCCCATACTTTGTAAAATAGGACGAATTTTGCTTTAAATCCCTGAATATTTTTTAAGTTTTATAAAACAAATTACTTTATTTTGGTGCAGGTGTAATGACTTATATACGGCTATTAGTTGAAAGAAGGGTTTCCTTTATTTTCAGCATATTTTTTCTTGTACCAAATATAAAAAGAAGGTATATCCCGTAATTTTAGCATATTGTTATGGGATGTAGTTGATATTTTTAATTTTAAAACCCAAAGTATTTCAATTTATCCATATCGTCACTTGATCCATCTTCTCTCAATGGGCAACCACCACAATGTTTCTAGCAATATGATCAAGATCCCTCTGTCCCCATTAAATAGGATTTTCCTCGCACCCTTTAAATCGAAGTTAACGAAATTCATGTTTTTTTTTTTTTGGGCATTACAATATTCATGTTCTAATGCTGGAGAATATGACGAGCACTACGTACCATTGCTCTTGTAGAAATGGGGTGGGCGAATGCCATTCCTCTTGCGCCCACCATAGATCATTTGGAATGCACCGACACTAATAGGGGCGGATTCATGAATTTTCTGAGAGGTGGGCTAAAAGTAACCGACAAAACAAATCATAAAAAAAAAAAATTGAAAGTATAACCATATAGTGAAAAGAAACTTTAATAGCATAATTTAAATATTTGAATTCATACATAACGAAAAGTATTTAACAAATTTGAGCTCGACGAGATTTTAATGATTAGAATTCATCTATTACAGGCTCTAATATATATTTGAGCTGAGCTAACGGGTGAGCTAAAATTTAGCAAATGGATGTGCTTAAAACTTTTTTTTTTACAAGTGCTAGTAGGTTTTTCATAATTTTCCTCCGCGCTGAAATACACCCTTTCCCCCTGGGTCCACCCCTCACACGCTAATCCGTCCCCTTAAATAAATTTTCCTTAACTTGGTTGTAGTTTTAATGTTGCATGACTAATTGGGTCATATGGGGGCAAGCTCCTTGAAAGTATCAGTCTTATAATGTCAGTCAAGTGTGGTAGCTCCATATTGCAATATTGCTGGAGGGTGGCGCCTCCGATTCATCTTTCTTACTCTCTCTTTAAAATCTAAAGTTTTTTTTAGCATTGAAGCTTAATCAGTTTGATTCATGGTGAAGAATAAATTTGGCAAGAAAGACCTCGATTCCTACAATATCAAAGGCATTCCCAAAGTCGTCCGAGGTAATAACCAACTGTTTAATAGATCATCTCTAATATAGACTAAATTTATGTTTTATTTCTACTTCGTTTTAGTTTTTTTTCTAGACTTTTAGGATCTCGTCCTTGAAATTAATGTTTTAAAGGTTCAAAGTTTTTCTAACACAATATTTCTCTCTCGCACACGGTATTTAATTTGTAACTTAATATTCCTCATACCATTTATGTAACTAAATATACCTATGTAACTTAATATGTCTATGCAATTTAATATGTCTCACATATGTGTATATACGAACCTAATATGCGTCTTATATTTGAGTTAAATTTATTAACAATGTATGTCTGAAGATTGTTATTGTTTGCACGTTAATTGTTCACATATTTATAGGCATATTCACTCAAAAGGTTATTTTTGTATGATTTGTTATGACATATTAAAATATCTAATTAATTATGAAATTACTAATACGTCTGGGTAAAATATTTTGTACGGATAAAGTTAATGTGTTAAATATGTTGATTTTTTTCATGCCATCAAGACTAGATGTTTGTTACTAATCACACTAACTAGGTTGTTTGAAATTTTTTTATTGTTTGAATTTAAATTATTTGATTTCCTAGATTTTAGGTATTGGTCAAATTGATGAGATTGTTTGAATTTGAATTTCAAATTATTTGATTTCCTAGATTTTAGTTTTTCGCAAGAATTTTAGAGCTCAGATTAATTTTAGTAAATAATTAATAGAAAATAATAATTAAGGACTTTAGTATATTAGTAGTTTTAACGAAAGACATTATATTTTTAGAATTAGTTTCAAGGACAAGTTTTTAATAGAGGACAAAAATATCAATTACTTTAATATTTCAATTAATTAAGTTGAATTCCAATACTACCCTTCTTAAAGATAAAATACAAGAAAATAAATATATAATTAAATTAGGAATTCAAATAAATTCAAATAGTTTCAAACACATATCACATGAAAATCAAATAAGAATAAATATAAGAATCATTCAAAAAAAAGTCAAAGTAGGAAAATAATTTAAACTAACCAGACATAATGAGATTGAAATTACAAATATGTTCGAAGTACAATAATCTCATAATAGCAAGCAGACATATTTTAGTGCCTAGACATTTTAATTTATTTGGGTAAATGTTAGACATATTGTGTATAGATATATCGGTGCTTAGATATTTTATCATGTTCGGGTCGGATTGGTTCTTCGATTATTAGTTTTAATTTTCTGGTCCTAATTTTTGCATAGGCTAACAAAGACATTTTAATAATTCAGATAGGCTAACAAAGATATTTTAATAACTCAGATACATTTGTTTAGTCCTCGTATATATTAGTCAATCATATAACCTAGACATAATTTGAATTTAATTAATTTAGACATATTGTGTATAGATATATTAATGAAACTATCGACAATGAAAAATTTATTTATTATTTTTAAAATATGAAATTTCGAAGGAGAATATTGTAATTAGATATGTGGTTTTGATTTTTGACATATAAGATGTTAAGTATTTTAATATAATATTTTGAATTTGACCTTATTATAATATATCCCAATTTTTTTTATTAAATCTATTAATTTTGGTCCCTCTTAAAATTAATTTTTGACTCCGCCTCTAAGAAAATTAACGATTAGAAAAAAGAATTCTAAAAGTGTGAGAGAAATCACGTTTTTATGTATGAAATATCTTCCCCCTACCAACCAAAACAAAATCACACCTCACTCTGCTCCATTAAGTTTGTGCCCTATCCCACTTCTCGCTGTCGCCCCCTCTGTCGCTGTCGACCCCTCAAGGTCGCAGTCGACCGCTCTAGCCATCTCGCTCGCCATTGCCTAACCCCTCTCTCGTCGTTTGCCACCATCAACGCCACCATTTTCTCTCCCAAATTGAAAGCTCGACTACGTCTCCATTGTGGTCGACCTCGCCATCGCCGCTCTATGCTACTCCTTCCACCTCCACCTCTGTTCTTGTCGCTGTCGCTGTCACCGTCTCCGATAACAACTTGATCCTCCTCTTTTTTCTCCTAAATGCCAAAACATAGTGTAAAAGATATTAAAAAAAACATAAATTTGAACAAGGTTGAAGGAGACGTATGGTGACTACAAATCTACTTCAAGTTTACACCGCACATTTGTGGATTCAATTTTATGTAAAAAAGTTGATTGCCACTGCATCTCTGTTTTTTTTCCTCTTTAATGTGCTATATATATAGCTAATTAAGTTATAAGTCCAATCGTCTATTGCCATATCCATATTTTGCTTGACTTGTGCATTCTGCCTCTTCCTTATTTTTAATAATAAGTCTGTGTGTATTCCGTCTACTCATATTAGACATATTAGATTGATGTTTACTATTGAATCTTCTACGTGGATAAAGCCTCAGTAGTTTGGTAAGTTTCAAATTTTTTTCTTATCATATTTGTTGACTCAAGACATGGTTAACTTTTAAATTTGAATTGGCGGATTGATTAGTTTATTTTGAATTTATGTTTCTATTAAATACATTTATTTTTTTAATTTAATATTAAAAGTCATTTTTAGATTTAATAAGGGCACTATTGAAAATCTGATTATTTATTGTTTTTAATTAATTTAAATTCATGTGGCCCTTAGTTACAAAGTTGTCCTTGAAACTAAGCCTAAAAATAGAATGTCCTTTATTAGAGAGTAAGAGATTTGTCCTTTAAAAAAAGCCCCAATAATTAAATGATAGGGGCAATATAGAAATAACAATAATATAAATTAGTTTCATAATTGTATTAATATAATTTTAATCATTCGTCCTTTGTGTAAAAATTTATACTTTAAACAAAACTTTGAACCTCAAACTATTGGCCTAAAATTGTATCCTTTAATAGATAGAGAATAAGACTTTTGTCCTTAGAACCAAAAGCCCCCAAATTTTTTATTCTTCATGTTTTGTGTAAAAGTGGGTCGTGACATCAAATTTACACCTTAATACTTACGTAATCATTATAGATGCTCTTATATATGTTTTGCTGAAAAAACATAAATATCCATTCCTCATTTTTATCAAGGTTATTCCACTTAATATTTTAAAAAAAAATTATTAACGTGGGTTTGTTAAAAAAAAATTAAAAATTTCATTAAACCTACCACAATTATAAAATATATATTTAATTACCATCATTGGCTAGCCAGCACCCACTATTGGATTACCGCCGAACATCAGCAACCTTGCTAAGACTCCTTTGATGAGGCTAGCCTAGCGGCCACTGTGAGTAATGACGAAACACAAAAGTTTGGTGAGAATGTCATAGGCATTTACGATAATACGAGTGTCCATGCAATGCACAAATATTAAAAAATGTTATTATGATAAAAAAATAAAAACTATTATAACAAAAGTATGAAAAAAAAAATATGTTATTATGTATAGTGGTTATATCTTTAAAAGTAAAAACATAAATAATTGTCTACAAAGAAAAAAAGTAAAAAATGCCAAACCATTCCAAGCTTATAATACTGATGGCTACTTCGAGTTGAAGAATCTTTTTTTTTCTTTTGTTTTTTTAGGAAACAAGTTATATAAAATTGGATTTGACTCCCAACCATTACTCCTTTCATTCAATTTGGTTCAATGCGTCTAGTTTGAGATTTAAATGGATGAATTTTTTCACGAAACTTGATAGAAATGATCTCTATAATGAGTAACTCAATTCCACAAAATCTCATTTAAAAAATCAAACCGAAAGTGGATGAAATTATTATCTAAAGTTTTAACGGTCGAAAATGAATGTATATATCAAGTTTTTATTACACCAACTTCTAGTTTGAATTATTTGATAAAACTTTGTAGAGATAGATCTACTCAACATAGAGATCATTTCCACCAAGTTTTATGTAAAGCTTCATTCGTTTAGGTCTCAAACTAGATTCTATTGAATAAAATTCGATGAAAAGAGTAACAAATGAGAGGCAAGTCCCATAAAATTAAAGATTTAATATGGGGTGAAAATATAAAATTCAAACAAATGTTTAGTAATAGCAAATAAAGAAAATAATAGAGGAGAGCCAAGTTATGATCATAAAATTAAAAATTTAATATGGGGTGAAAATATAAAATTCAAATAAATATGTAGTAATAGCAAATAAAGAAAATATCTCCTAAAAATTGAGAGTTTCTTGCCTATTGGGTTCTTATTTTAAAGGACAAAATGAGTGGCTAAAAATCATCCGGAAGTTTGAATGAAACTTATGGACCGTTAGGCCATCTTAATTGACGAGTTCCATCGAAGACTACGATTTAATTTGTTTCCTACTAGCAGTAATCGAGGATCGGAATGGGTATTTTATTTATAATTAAATTTATTCTTGCATTTGATTATTAAGTTATTGGGATTTAAAATTAAGTAATAATCTTATTACAAGGGAATATAAATTTTCTAGATTTTTAGAGTATTTCTAAGCATTTGTGTAATTTTGGTTTATGCAAAACTTACGCGTAATTTGTAAAAAAAAAATAGTTTCCAGCAGTTTTTTTTTGACACAGAGAATTTGTTTAAAAGGATTGTGTAAAATACAAACCCAATTTACACGTCCACATCATATTTATCGCTTCCTAATTTTTTACAAAAACTTTAAAATAATATAATAAAATATTTATAAATTAGTTTTTAATAGAATTTATATATTTGAAATATACTCATCAAGAGTTACAAAATAAGATCCATTGTGACAGTGAAAATATGTTTAAAAAATTTCATACAAAACTACTAAACATTACATATAACGATACATTTCATTTGTGTGCTTTTCATTGGTGCATCTAAATTTTACAGATGAGTACCTTTGGAACACAAAAAAGGTATATGTATAATTTATGTGTAAAACTTCCTTACAGATAGAATTTTACACAAAAAAATATAGACAACCATTAGAGATGCTTTAAGTATCTAAATACTACTAACAACGTGATATTTTGATTACTATCAACTTGTTATTGTTATTGGATTAATCTCTTTATATTATTTCATTTTTAATATATGGTGCTATTATAATATTTGTATATATTTCATTCATATTTTTTTGGCACATAATATATTTCATTCTTTACAAATAGTAGATTATAATAATATTTTTTGACTTAAATAATTATTAATCTATTTTATTCAACTTTATATGATACCAAATAACTTAAAGAGAAAAACTTTAAAATAACAACAAATTATTTCATGTGGTAAAAACTAAATAATTTCTTTATAAAAACTAAAAATATAACTATTGTGAATTTTCAACCAAATATATAAGTTTTTGAAAATAATTAAAATTTTATTAAAAGAATACATTATTGACAACACTTATCAATTTCTTGTATATAGTATTATAAAATTTAAAAATTATAAAATAATAAATTACTCATATATGATAAAAACTATATTGTTTCTTTTGAAAAATGAAATATTGACATATGAAAATATTTTGTATTGAATTATGATTCCTAAAGCAATATTCCTCAAATCAATCAAACACTACTCTAAATAGGATTCCTAACAATCTATATGATAGGTATCTCATTACATAAAATGGAAAAACCATTTCCATTCTTGATTACCGTCATCCAGACAAGGCCTTTAGAGTTTAGATTTTGGTTAATATAAATAGGCATAGCCCCTCTGCTAGATTTTTTTTGATATTGATAATTATTTTAAAGTCGGTTTTTTTTTCTCTCTTCGCTATTGTTCTTCATGTTCCTAGGAAATCGAAACAATAGTCTATTTTCTATTTACTTGGGTATTCTCATAATTAACAAGTTAATATTTGATCGAATTTCTTTAAAATCGTTTGCTGCTTTAACATATTTTGCATCGGTTGGTATTTGCTGCACAACTCTAATAGTGGATTGTTGCTAAAGCAAGGAATTAAATAGCTAGCTATAACGAAAATAAAATGATAAATGACAACAATATAAAAAATGAAAATAAAACCTATTGATTTTTATGATAGTTGGAAATAAGTTGACTTATGTGGTGAAATACTCTCAATCTCATGCTTATTATTATGAGTAGATATCCTCCATCATTCTTTATTTTTTGTAAAAAAAAAATTTCTTTATTACCACCAATTTTTTTTTTCAAGAGAAACGAATAAAAAGTAAGAGAATATTTCGTCACATTTGTCAATTTATTTTCTAACTTTTCAAAAAATCAATAAATTTTACTAGTATTTTTTATGTTATTATTAATCGGAGTTTAACTATGTGAAATCCCAAAATTAATCTATCTAATAATTTCAGTCTATATATCATGTTCAAAGTTCAAAGTTCAAATTTTCAAAGGGAAGACCATCTCGGCATGCGTGAAACATGTTCTAATTAAATACGCAATAAAAACAAAACAAATTTGCCATGACCATGACCATGACCATGAGCTTGACAACTGTTCTAATTATAGTATGGGGGAGTTGGGGGTAGGTTTGTTGTTCTATCTTTTTAGCATCTCATTATTCTTAAATATTAAAATTTCTCATGCTCTGTTTAGTATTAATATAAAAAATATTAGAAAATATAATTGATTTTTATGAGAAATTGAGAAATAAATTGAGGCTTGTGGTAAAATTAACTTATTTTTTATCTTTTCCCGTGGAAATTTTTTCTTTAGGTGGTGAAGAAATTTTTTTTTTTCACAAGAAATGAAAAAGGAAGGAAGACATATATACTCATAAAAATGAGGATAAGATACAGAAAATCTCACCACATACATCAAATTATTTTCTAACTTCTCATTCAAATTAGCTGATTGTTTTTATCATTTTTCATGGGGCTATCAAATTGCGACTTAATGATCTAGAAACTCCGAATACATGCTATTACATTTCAAATAAGTTGGCCTATTAATGGATCAATAGGAAATCCGAATTGGAACAAAGAAATTGGATTGAGATCCGGTGCAACTGCGAGTAGAACTGGCCAGACTCGCTCCGGATGCCAATTGTTTGGATGCGTTTGAAAGCTCTACCCTAATATGATTTGATTAGTTGAATATGGTAAGTATTGAGAAAATAAATTTCACATTGGGATATTGAAGCCTTGCCAATTAAGAATAAGGGGCTAATTTATCCATTGCCAATTGATTTTGCGTTGAATGCTCGACTCTAATACGCTACAAAGGGATTGGCTTAGAGCGCTGAATTCTTGCATTTTATAACTGGTATGGCCATTTGGCCATACATGTCCTTAAAATCAAGTGAAGCTAACACTTAAGTAACACTTATCTCTTACTTTTAAATGTTGAATTTTGATATAATTTAGCACTTATAAGTGAGAAAATAAATACCATTGCTAATCCTTCATGTTGAGGTTTTTATAGGGTGGTGGTGCTGGACTGCTTGCATATTGGTGGAAGTTGGTTTAAGGCTGCGACAAGGGGAGATGGGTGTAGATGGCAATAACTAGTGCAGGTAGAGGCAAGATGGGTGGGATTGGGATTGTCTTATTAAATGGGGGAGGAAATAAGAGTAAATTGTTTAAATAAAACAATGCTTTATTGAATCACCCACTCAGAAATAAGAGATATTATAAGTTCGAGTATTATCAAGAGGAGTTTTTGGGGATTTTAGTTATTGCAATTAAAGGGAAAATTTTAAAACTTCTTTTCAAAAATAAATAAAAAATAAAAAATATATGATTTAATGAAGGGCAATGGTGAAATTCATAAAGATAATCGAAGATGGAAATGTAGCTGGGAAATGTAAATTAAAGGAGTTGGCAGGTGCAACTGCAAATAGGGAGAATTTGGTTAAGTTAGACATTAAGAAGGTGGAGGAGGCTCCTTCACAGATGTTAGTGGCAGAGGTTATTCAGCAGCCCCACAGAGGGCAATGAGTTGTATTAGTTGGAACGTTCAAGGTCTTGGGAACCCTTAGAAGGTTCTTTTTTTCCTTTTCCTATTGATGTTTTACATTTCCTTTATAAAAACTTGCTAACATAATTCCTAGATTTTTACCTAAACTTTTCTTTAGGTTGTCTTTGGCAACTTAGCTGTAATAGCATAATCAGCTGCTTGGGTTCAAAAATACAAGCCACATATAAAGGATTATATTAGTAGACTTGATGAAATTAAACATGCTAGGATCTTTATTTATAAGAATGGGCAAAAAAAAATTTACTTATTCAATCACACATGAATACATGGGTTGTAAAAGAGACATTTGATATTTAAAATTTTGTGGATCTTGTAGAGGATTCGTATGAGGAGACTAGGGTTTGATAGCACCAAATTGCTATTGCGTCATATTTGTCTAAATCTCGATGGGTTGTGGAAATCGATACTTTTCGTCATTGAAACGGTATATGATCGTCCTAAATTCCATGCCATTATTGTAACTTTGCGTTCCGAACAAAATATCTAAAAATTAGCCCGATCCATTAGTGTGATTGAAAGTTATGATTGATTTACAAATAGATTACTGAGAACCTCAAGATTTTCTAGTGTATGATCCACACCTTAAAGAGAATCTTGTGGGTGGGCACAATTGATTAAAGAAGAAGAAGACCTCCGTCTCTATCATCCTCTCCATCTCTATCATCCTCTCCATATCTCATTCAACCTCTCCCTCCATATAAATCACCGCTCTATCTCTTAGGTTTTAGGAGCCTCCATAGTATTATTATATTTAAAGAGCTCCATCACATCCTTATACGCAGATATAAGGAATCCATAATCATAGTCTAACTCGGAGAGATAAATGTATGGCAATCCCCAATATGAATAAGGACTTATCCTTTATTTGGAATATGGATAATGCTATCCTTATGTTTTTAGCAGTTATAAAAAGATTATAAAGTTATCACGGACTACACGAGGTACCTCAAGTAAATAATTAAATTAGCTTATGATCCAATAAAAATAGGAAATTACAAATTAAGACCATAATTAAATTTTCATAATTTTATTTAATAGTAATTAATTTCACTAAGTGATTACTATTTGTGAGAACCCACGCTCTCCACGCCGACCCCCCGTGGCGGTGATTCCTCCGGTTTTTCGGTTTAATTTTGGAAAACGGTTCGTTTTATTATAGAGAAAAGGTTACGATTTGCAAAGGAATCAAAGTCGCCAGTTTGTTTTACTAAACAAACAAAAGTATGTGTAAAAGAGGAACATTTATGAATTAAACGGCCTCTTAAACACAATTAATGCGAAACCAGTTAATTCGAAGGTTCGGGGATTAAGTTACGAATCGGGAAGGTGTTAGACACCCAATTTGCCCTTTCGATCTATGAGTAAGATATGCGTGGAATTATAATTGAGCATTCGCATGCTTATTGATGTTATAGCGTATCGGTCCATAATTTTAGGAAAACGGGATTTTGTGGTGGGGATGAAAACCATGTGCTTTGTAATTCGCCCTTTGATTTTAGAAATCAGTGTGTGTGTGTGATTTGGAAAATGAATTTTATAATGCTAAATAGCAAAACATGTGTTTTTGGAAAGATTCAGGGCTTTTTGGAAGCTAATTCAATTTGGAATCGAATATCCGGCAATCCTCGAGATTCGTTCGTTAATAGTGTACTACAGTTTAATAATTTAAATTGGCATTGACGAATCAAGTACTCTCATATTAGATATTTAGGTAAGCACCGCGATTTATAGATTAAACAGGGTACAAACGTGTATTGATTCTTTCGTAAACTGAGATTGATAAAATCGAGATTTTATGAAATTAAATGACAAAAATATGTTTAAAATGGTTTATAGCTCGTTATACGCCTTTCATTTTGAAAACGGGGTTTAAATATGAAATCTAGACTGATTTTGAGATAAACAGCAATTTTTACAAGCAATTGATCAATTATAACTAATAAAAATAAAGACAGATAAAAAATTAAAGCCGAATTAAAATAAAAAATACCTGAGAGCCTCGAAAATAGTATAATACTATTTTAGATCACTGTTCCCGAAGTCCCAGAGCTAACTGATGGCTCAAATGGGGTCAGTGCAGGTGTATTTATAGCTGTAGAATAATTAATGGGATGGGTCTGGATGTGTCTGCGGACAAAGGGTGTGTCCGCGGACAAACTCCTGATTTGAAAGTGTGACGGTTTTTTCAATTTTGGCCTAGTAAAACATCGGATTAATCTGATTTTTTAGCATGTTATTACCCATGTTAAGACCTACCTACGGTCCAAATTTCAGAATTTTTGGACATCAGGAAGGCCTCCGTTTGATTTTTCAAGCCGAATTTTTGATTTTTCAAATTCCCAAAGATCTGACCGTCAGATCGAACTAATTTTTTAATATGTTATTCCCAATAACATTTTATAACTCTTTACAAAATTTCATGAGTTTTGGAGGTCGGGAAGTATCAAAACGAGAAAAAATAAAAAATCGGCTAGGAGGGGTTTGTCCGCGGACACAAGCCCCAAAGGCTTGTGTCCCCACGACACACACAGGTGTGTGTCGTGAGGACACACCCTCTAATGAGTGTGTCCTCATGACACATACCTTTGTGTGTCCGTACGCGATTTCTTTAATTCCCGTCAAACGACTTATCGAATCGATCTAAATTTTTAGTATGTTGTTCCCCACTATATACCATATATACTGACCAAATTTGATCTCATTTGGACTTCGGGAAGGTCATCTTTTGATTACTTGAAGTAAACAATCAGTTTTTTGAATTCCCAGAAATTCGGAGGTCGAATTGAGCTGATTTTTTAGTATGTTGCTCTTTGTGGTAAGGTCTAATAACCATCAAAGTTTGAGGATGATCAGAAATGGTTAACTCTCCTTTCACAAGTTTCCAGGAGTTTTGACGGTTTTTAGTTCCGGCGACTTCTGGTAATTCTCGTAACTTCTCATCCGGGTGTCCTTTCGACTTCCTTCTTTGACCTGTATTACATGTATATGGTATGTATGCATCTAAGAATGCTTTTTCATGCATATGTGCTCATGTTTGTAGAGTTCAGGATTCTTGCGGGAGTCAAAAAATGAGGTGTTCACAGACCCTCTCGGCCTGAGTTCTTTGTGAAGCAAAGAAACCAGGACGATAATAAGAACGCATCATTTTGCGGCACTCGCATGAATCACAAGTGATATTTTAAAAACAGTGATATGAGATTGATGTCGTGCTATGCTGTTTATCTCCTTTTGGGAAGGATGGTTGATTTCTGGACTATTCGAGACATGCCCTGTAATATACTGTGAGCTTGTTCTACTGTACTCCACTGGCTGGGGAGGTTTTATCAATGATATTGATCGGGTGTTGAGTTGATGTACTCCCATCGGTAGGGACAGTTCTGTCAACAATTTTGATTGGGAGTTGAGCTGATGTACTCCCATTGGTAAGGATGGTTCTGTCAACGATTTGATTAGGGCATTGAGCTTATGTACTCCCATCGGTAGGGACGGTTCTGTCAATAATTTGATTGGGGTGTTGAGCTGATGTACTCCCATCGATAGGGACGATTCTATCAACGATTTAATTGGGGTGTTGAGCTGATGGGAGTTGGTTCAATCAACGATTGATTGGGGTGTTGAGCTGATGTGCTCCCATCGGTAGGGACGGTTCTATCAACGATTTGATTGGGGTGTTGAGCTGATGTGCTCTCATCGGTAGAGACGGTTTTGTCAACAATTTGATTAGGGTTTTGAGCTGATGTGCTCCCATCGGTAGGGACTGTTTTGTCAACGATTTGATTGGGGTGTTGAGCTGATGTGCTCCCATCGGTAGGGACGATTCTGTCAACGATTTGATTAGGGTGTTGAGCTGATGTGCTCCTATCGGTAGGGACGGTTCTGTCAACAATTTGATTGGGGTGTTGAGTTGATATGCTCCCATCGATAAGGACGGTTCTATCAACAATTTAATTGGGGTGTTGAGCTGATGTATTCCCATCGGTATGGTATCAGCTCCCATTGGTATGGACGGTTCTGTCAACAATTTGAGTGGGGTGTTGAGCTGATGTACTCCCATCGGTAGGGACGGTTCTGTCAACAATTTGATTGAGTGTTGTAGACACCCCGATTCATGACCCCCGCAAGAACCCTAACGACCTTCGAGAACTACTGTTTTTGGGCCCGGGACCCACCCGAGCATCCGAAACTACCCCGAAGGGTTTGTTAGCCAACAAACCTATTTTTAAGAGAGATTGTCGCACGACATATCACATTGTCGCGCAACAATCACTGATATGTCCCGCGACATCCTACTATGTCGCGTGACAATCAACCTGACACCAGACCATCCACTCTCTGACACATCAGTCTGTCAGATACATCACTTCAGCCGTTTGTCGCGCGACATTGGACACTTTGTCGCGCGACATACGCCCTTTTTGGGGAAATGTCGCGCGACAATCTTCCCTGAGCAGTATAAATAGGCCAACACCCCCCAAGGGTTCGAGGCAGCAATTTGAATCCGAGAATCCTGAGTTATAATCTGACTTTCTAGTCTCTCGTCAAATATTTTCTATTATCATCGTATTTCTGAAGGATTATCGAATCTATTCTCGGCACTCGACGTGTCCCGTCTCTGGAATCGAATTCTCGGAAATATCTGAAGGAGGAAAAGATTATTATCGCCGAAAATCTCTCCGCCGGATTATATTTTCTCTCTCATTATTATTCTAGTCGGGAAGGTAAAAAAAGGTCCCTTCTAGTATTTAATATTAAATATCTGTGTACTTGTTTTATTTCGGTTGTTTTGTCCACGTTTTATTTGAATAAACTTATTGCCAAGTTACAAATAGTCTACCGTTTACAAAACAAAAGACCCTAATAAAACTATTTGCAAAACCAGCAAAGTAAGTATATTACCATCTGGAAAAAATCCTGTTTTCAGAACCCGGACCGGTAAAACTTACTTAGGCATTAAAATCCGACATATCCTATCTGTTTCATAGATTGTGATGCGTCTGGTAGAACTCCCCTCAAGAGTTCTAATTCCATATTGAATTAGTTCCAATAAAGATCCGAACTTTTACAAAAGTAATCACCACACGAGAAAAACCGGCATTATCTGAGAAATAATACGGGACACTCTTTCAAAAACAAAAGGTTTTTCCTTTCGTACTTACATCTTTTCAAATAAAAACATCGGATCTCGGAACACAAAGGCTTTTTTTATGCCCTTTCCCGTTTTTCCCAAGATTAGGGTTTTTTTACTTAGAAAGTAGTAGACTGTCAGTAAAAGCATCCAAGTTTTTCAACATAGAATAAACATATAAAAAACTACTAGAGACCGAAAGGGCAGAATGGGTGCTTAACACCTTCCCAAACCGTAATATAGTTTCCGAACCCTATAGAATCCTGGTTTCGCAGACAAACGTGTAAAGAAAGGCTTAAACTGTAGCCTTTCCTCTTACACGGCCCCTTTTGTCCGTTTTCTCGTAAAACGTACTGGCGACTCTGAACGAACCCTCTTATCTAGAAATAGAATATAGGGACACTTGATATGAATCAACAAAAGAAAACTCTTAGCAAATGGAATGACGGAATCCGTTCCGACGTTTCAGACGCCCATCCAAACGGGGACGAGACCCGGGGGTCGCATTTGCGGATTCTCACAAGCGTTGAGCTGATTACTCTCATCGGTAGGGACGGTTCTATCAACAATTTGATTGGGGTACTCCAATCGATAGGGACGGTTTTGGAAATAATTTAATTTAGTTCATTTGAAGGATGAGGGCAGATAATCTATTAGCGATGTCTGTGAACACCCCAATCCACGACTCTCGTGTGAACTTGATTTTCATACAAACAAGCATTCCGCATCAAGTCTTGAGTCATCATGCATATAAGAGGCCATTAGGAAAAGCCCTGATTTTCGAGCGCGTCAGGAATCTACCACAACCATGTGAGAATCTGTGCTCTCGACTCCGGCTCCCCATGGTGGCGATTCCTCCGATTTCCCGGTTTAATTTTGGAAAACGGCTCGTTTTATTATAGAGAAAAGGTTTCGATATGCAAAGAAATCAGAGTCACCAGTTTGTTTTACTAAACAAACAAAAGTCTGTGTAAAAGTGGAACATTTATGAATTAAACAACCTCTTAAACACAATTAATGCGAAACTAGTTGATTCGAAGGTTCGGGGATTAAGTTACGAATCGGGAAGGTGTTAGGCACCCAATTCGCCCTTTCGATCTCTGAGTAAGATATGCGTGGAATTATAATTGAGCATTCACATGCTTATTGATGCTATAACGTATCGGTCCATAATTTTAGAAAAACGGGATTTTGGGGTAGGGATGAAAACCATGTGCTTCGTAATTCATCCTTTGATTTTAGAAATCAGTGTGTGTGTGTGTGTGTGATTTGAAAAATGGATTTTATAGTGATAAATAGCAAAATAGGTGTTTTTGGAAAGATTAAGGGCCATTCGGAAGCTAATTCGATTTGGAATCGGATATCCGGCAATAATGTACCACAGTTTAATAATTTAAACTGGCATTGACGAATCAAATACTCTCATATTTGATATTTAGGTAAGAACCACGATTTATAGATTAAACTGAGTACAAACGTGTATTGAATCCTTCGTAAACTGAGACTAACTGAGATTTTATGAAATTAACTGATAAAAATATGTTTAAAATGATTTACAGCTCGTTCTACGCCTTTGATTTTGAAAACGGGGTTTAAATATGAAATCTGGACTGATTTTGAGATAAACTGCAATTTTTACATGCAATTGATCAATTATAACTTATAAAAATAAAGACAGATAAAAAAATTAAAGCCGAATTAAAATAAAAAATATCTGAGAACCTCGAAAATAGTAGAATATTATTTTAGAGCACTGTTCCAGAAGTCCCAGAGCTGACTGATGCATCAAATGGGGTCAGTGAAGGAGTATTTATAGCTGTAGAATAATTAATGAGCTAGGTCTGGAAGTGTTTGTCCACGAACAAAGGGTGTGTCCACGGACAAACCCCTGATTTGAACATGTGACTGTTTTTTCATTTTTGGTCAAAATAAACATCGTATTAATCTTATTTTTAACATGTTATTACCCATGTTAAGACCTACCAACTGTCCAAATTTCAGAATTTTTGGACATCGAGAAGGCCACCGTTTGATTTTCCAAGCTGAATATCTAATTTTTCAAATTCCTAAAGATCCGACCGTCAGATATAGCTTATTTTTTAATATATTATTCCTAGTAACATTTCCTAACTCTCTACAAAATTTCGTGAGTTTTCGAAGTCACGAAGTATGAAAACGAGAAAAAATAAAAAATCGGCTGGAAGGGGTTTGTCCGCGGACACAAGCCCCAAAGGCTTGTGTCCCCACAATACACACAAGTGTGTTTCATGAGGACGCACAGGTGTGTGTCATGAGGACACACCCTCTAATGAGTGTGTCTTCATGACACACCTTTGTGTGTCGTGGGGACACACCCCTAGGAGTGTGTGTTCGTACGCGGTTTCTTTAATTTCCCTCAAAATACTTATTGGATCGATATGATTTTTTTATATGTTGTTCCCCATTATATACCATATATATTGACCAAATTTTAGCTCATTTGGACTTCGGGAAGGTTATCTTTTGATTACCTGAAGTAAAATATCAGTTTTCTGAATTCTCGGAGATCCGGCCTTCAGATTGAGCTAATTTTTTAGTATGTTTCTCCTTGTGGAAATATATAGTTACCATAAAATTTTTACGATGATCAGAAATGAGTAACTCTCCTTTCATAAGTTTTCAGGAGTTTTGATGGTTTTCGGTTCCGGCGGCTTCTGGTAATTCTCGTAACATCTCATCCGGGTGTCCTTTCGGCTTCCTTCTTTGACCTTTATTACATGTATATGGTATGTATGCATCTAGGAATGCCTGTGCATGTATGTGTGCTCATTTTCTTGGAGTTCTTGATTCTTGCGGGGGTCGCAAAATGAGGTGTTCATACTATTGCACTCTAATTTAATTATCTCTTATTTTATAAAGAGTTCTTATTTTCAAAGTTGAACTTAACATATAATATGATTTTCCGTGTTAAGTTACAAAAACCCATTAAAAAAATTTTAATCAGTGACGATTTAATTTATTCAACATCTTATATTTTTTGTGCCTGATTTATACCTATTAGTCTAAAACGGATTATAAATAATCCACTGAGCAAGTTTACTGACAAGATTAAACTTTATAAGTCCAATCAATGGGGTATTACAAACCTAATATATTAATATCCCAAACACATATTCCTTCAAAATATAGCACTAAAATATTTATATTGTTAACACCAAATTTACAAGACTTGTTGCAACAAATATATCTCTCACCTATACGCAAGTCAAAGTGTCAGCCATATAAATATATTAGCATGCAATATTTCTATGGATTAAGAATATATACATCCTCTTACAAAACTGTGAACTTGTACAAGTCTAGTGTGTCAGTTATTAGACTTGGACTTCACATTCGGTCATGTTCAATATATTCGTGTTGTACCGGCTAGTGCGTTATCTCTGAATCATTAGACAAACTCCCATGGTCAAGACAACCACTAACCATACTTGTGACTATTATGATGATTTGTCAAATCCTCTTCAATTGTGAATATTTCAATTATACAAAAATAGGGAATTATGATATTCTGCAAGTTTACCAGAAACCTTACTATGTATAATTGCTGACAAATAATTTATATTATTCAAAAATAATATAGACATCTATATTCTTATATTATCATTCAATAGGTCATTATGGTTTAAACAAATTAAACCTATAAACTAAAATCCCACTGGATCATGGTTTTTAATATTCAACTCAACAAGATCATCCATTGGAATCTTGAAGGAATAAGGAATAAACTTATCTGATCTTGCAAAAGTACATCCATTTGGAATCTTGAAAGAAGAAGGGATGGATGTACCTTGAATGCCTACATAAACAAAGATGAGATAATCAATAATGTATAAATACAAAATGTTACTAATTTTTTTTTTACATAGTTATTTAGTCACGATGGATATTTTTAATTGATCTTTATAGCTAATTTTAAATACATAAATTTTATTAAAATTTAAATGTTTTATTTAAAGTTATGTCATTTAAACTTTAAACATCATCGATGAGAGAGAAAATAATTTAGAAGAGATAATTTGGATCTTACGATTGATTAGACACTTTAGTACGAGGATATAAGCACATCTAAAGGTGGAGATTGAATGAAACATTAAAAGATGAATTTTGAACCTTAGATTGGTTAGCTTTTTTAAGGTGGGGTTTGTATTAAGTTTTTGTTCCTTATTATATGGGTGTCTCAATTAAAATCTTAGGTAGAAAAGCTATTTTTGAAACACAATCTATCCATTAAATTTTAATTAATCATTTTATAAAATAAAAGAAAAAGTTGTTATGCTTGAGTTAATACACATCTAGATGAATAAATTGGGGAGTTCGTAAATGCCCCTATTTAATCATTCTTCTCACCCCAATTATTGGATGCTTTTAACTCACCCCAATATGTTTTTCAAGATTCCATCAATTCACCCTGGCCACCTTATCTCATATACTAAACGAAGCATTAAGATTTCTTAATTAAACCACTAAAATCATTCTTGAATTTTTAAGCAATTACAGACTATGAACTAGTCACTTTCCAACTATTTCTTCTATATTTATAAAAACAAATTGTTTCTTCCGATACGATTTGTCACAACAACAATCATAATCGAAAATTCCTAATCCCCATGATTTTTGGGGAGAAAATAATTCATGGTACAAATTGCAAGAAAAAGAAGAAGAATGTGGAATTAAAGGACCTAAAAGACTTTCTATTAAGATAATCTGTGGAAACTATGAAACGATCAGATAATTGGGTTCGGTTTTTTTATTTAAAAATGGTTTACGGGGAAATTTTAGAGAAATATGAGAAATATGAAATTATATATATACATACACAGGGGGGTTCAAGTGCGGATTACTGTTCACGGACCATCCGTACGGATTGGTCCGTTTGGCATGCTTCCCGATGGAATTTTTTGATGAAATTTTATGGGGATGTTCTTCATCGTGTGTAGAACATCTCCACCAAATTTCATCAATAAATTCAACCGGGAAGTGGGTTAACTATATGATTGAAAAATATTGGTCCAGAAATAGATATATAAAATCCAACATTTTTCAATCATATAGTTAACCCACTTCCCGGTTGAATTTTTTGATGAAATTTGGTGGAGATGTTCTACACACGATGAAGAACATCCCCAGAAAATTTCATCAAAAAATTCCATCGGGAAGCGTGCCAAACGGACCAATCCGTACGGATGGTCCGTGAACAGTAATCCGCACTTGAACCCCTTGTATACATACATATGTATGTATACATATATCTGACATTGTGGATCTCTTTGCTACACCAATAAACATTCAATCAACATTTAAATGGAGAAGCAATATACACAATAGATAGACGCGGAGGTGAAAGAGTTGGGGGTTAAAGAAGTGAAAATAGATTAAAGGCATGTTTGGCTAAATATTTTGATCTTTTTCTACTAAATTTAAAACATTAGGTGGAGTTACTAGATTATTTATGAGGGGCAAACAAAACTACCCATAAATTCAAAATTTGTAATTCTAAAAGTACTTTAAAGAGTAGGTGTGTGCCTTGTAGCCTTCCAATGTAGCTAGGGAGAAAAACTTACATGGGACAGGTATTCCAAATCACTTTCCCACCTCAATATCCCAAGCCAATAAAATGATGCCACTTGTCAATATTCTTTAAAAACTTTTTAAACAATACAATTATATATACATATATATATATATATACATACCGTCATTTCTCTCTTTCTCTATCCCTCTCACCACCATCACCACATCCGGCGGTGTGGTGGTCACTGTCGCACCCAATCCACCACCACCAGCCATACTTAGCTTTCAACCTCTGGCGGTGTGCTGCCTCCATCGCCGAACTCACTCCATCTGCTCTGGAATACCACCACCGCCAACACCACCACCACCATCCGGACTCAAACCGGAATACCTCACTCCCGCGCGGAGGTCGGAGGCAGAGCAAAGGGAGTGAGGTATTCCGGTTTGAGTCTGGCTGGTGGTGGTGGTGTTGGCAGTAGTGGATTGGGTGCGACGGTGGTGAGAGAGAGAGAGAGAGGATGGTGTATATATATTATATGTATATATAATTGTATTGTTTAAAAAGTTTTTAAAGAAGATTGACAAGTAGCATCATTTTATTAGCTTGGGATATTGAGGTGGAAAGGTGATGTGATATACTTGTGTCATGTAAGTTTTACTCGTAGCTAGGAGAGGGAAGAGAGGTGCATGCATGTGTAAGAATTTACAGTGTGTAAATTATTGCTGCGAATGTTTTATCTTTAATTTGACATATTGGTTTTTGTATAAAACTCATCCAAGGATATACACTTAGGATGGCAAAAGGATCCAACCTGAACCCACCTGACCCAAATGACGTGAGTTCGGGTTGGTTTTTTTCCAAATGAGTCAGGTTTAGGTTTGCCAAATTAAAACCTATACCGGGTCAAGTCGGGTTTGGGTTTACGTAAAGTAAATTCATTTGACCCACTCCACCCCGAATATAGTATTTTTAACCTTTAATACCCTTGTAATACGCTTACACGGGTCGGGTTTGGTCAACGCAGGTCAAGTTTAAGTTTGGATCCAAGTATAGCAGAAAGTAGGCCGGGTTTGGGTTTTGCACACCATAACATATATATATATATATATATGTACATATATTTAGCCATTGGATTCTTATACTTTATGAGAAGAAATTTTGTCAAACTTGATGTTTTCTAATATACATGCATAGATAGATCTAAAGGTTCAAAGACTTGATGTTTTCTAATATATATGCATAGATATATCTAAAGGTTCAATATAATATACATGAATAGATCTAAAGGTTCAAAGGCGTCTTATGCCTGTGTCACATTATACTCCTGTCTCAAGCCCGTATCTATGTTTCTTAGTCCATATATGATATATAGAATATAATTTCAAATTAATTAAGAGTCAAGTTCTAAAAGATTTTTGTACAAAATTTTACAATAGCTAAGTTACTTCACTATGAGAAAAATAGTAGGTCAAATAGAAACTTATAATTTTGGAATAAAAGAATAAGTTTGTGTTTGGTATGAAGGATACATGTTTGGTATTTGTCATGATTAAATAACGTGCCGATTATTTATCCTATACTTGCCTTTTATTATACTGAGAAAGGGATTAAACATCCCCGCCCAAAAAAAGAAATTATTTTATCCTATCCAATTAGATTAAATAAATTTAACTGACATTTTTATATGTTAAGTTATACGAACGCACATAATGAAAAAAAGAAAAAAAAGGGAAATTTATAAATATTTGTCGAGGTTCACTTTTATTTAGGTATAAAGAATTTGGGAGTACCTGACATCTAATCCGCTGTAGCACAATTAAACTGGATTTGTTGCATTTAATCCGGGTTCGAATCCTGGCAACGGAATTTTCCTTTTTCGACGAACTTGTCTGATGTACCGGAGGAATTACTTTCCCGATTACCAGTGAAATCTCCTCTCCTCTCCTCTGGTTCAGGTGTGTATATCAAAACTCCCAAGTGGCACCCTTCATTAAATTTTGCATATATATATCATTGTACACTTATGTAGTATACAAATATCTATCTAGTGATTGTGGAACAAAATTGACACAGCATAAATCTAATGTCGTGTCAATCTTGCCATGTCCAAGTGAGAAGAAAAATATCGTTTCCACTCATATTAGGATGTGTCTACTGTTGGAAAAAATTGGTTTTGATGACTTTTTGAGGGTAATTTTAAATGGGGTTTCACACTCGGTTGTGAAAGGAAATTATAGATTCGTATTCTCCTCCGTGAGTACATCGAGATCGTGTATTTGTATGCTCAAAACGGATTTGGGGTGAATGAGAAATTGTCACCCAAAGTGAGCTACTTGAGATGGAAAATAAAGTGGGAAATGTTAGTCCCACATTGGAACTTTGGGAAAACTTTTATGAGTTTATAAAGGATGACCTTTCACTAACTCATAAGCTTTTAAGAAATATAAGGCTCTCTCTCGCGCACCCGGGTGCAAGGGGGTGCAAATCTCGGACCGAATTTGGCTTGACACAGGCTTGGCTTGTGTGCGCCCGCACTTGCGGACACGGATGTCGCTCTGAAAATGGGCAGTCGCGCGGGGTCATGTTTTGCACTTAGAGTTTTCCAGTTCATTTATTTTCTTTTATGTCACCCATTTAAATTTTGTATTACTCTTAATTAAGAGATTTCAAATTTATAAAAGGTTTGTATTAATTTATAAAAAGCGGTTTTGTTTAATTGAGGTAATTTATAATTAATGGGTTTTTAACTCTAGAGATCATAATCGTGTTTATAAGGTGTGTCGTGTTTATGTGGGTCGTATTCGTGTTGGCTAATAATAACATGACTTTGTGTTGTGTCTGTTTGTGGTCATATGATTTTTGTCATGTCGGCCAAAACACTAATTACAGCGCTAGTGGTAAATAGAAAATCAATTGTCCAGATAAACTACTCTAATCTAGAGTGACGGATGTGATTTCCATCACTTTAGAGGAGCCGGATAAAAGAACCTAATGAATGGTTAACAGTGCTTTTGGAGAAAAGTGATCTTAAATAAGAGAACCTAGCAAATCTCAAACGATACTTTTAGAGAATATCTAAAATAAAAGAATTAAGGTTGGGTTTGGTTTGTTGTAAACTCAATTTATGTAAATACATTATCTTCTGATTGTGTGGTTCCATTTATATCTGACATATATTTTGAGTTCAAATATAAAAAGCAGATTAAGGGGGTGATTGTTTTTACCTTTGAATGCTTAATGAGAGAGAATTAAGTATTTAGAGGTGCACTATGATGTTTGTTTTTTTAAAATCATTTAGAGGTTAATGGCTATTTTTTTAATGATTAAGCATTTAGCATTAAGAGGCATTAAGAGGCATTAGTTCCGCTGAATGCTTAATGCTGAATTTAAACCGTTGTTTTATAAAAAAAACATAAAATTTAGAATAAAAAACAAACATCACTTTCAAAGCTTGGATTCAACATTTAGCACTCAGCAATTGGTAATCAACATTCAACAATCAAAGGTTAAAAAAAAAACACACCCTAAAAAGTAGAAAAATCTAGCATTTCTCATTTACTACACCATTCAAACCCCCGGACTTTCAATATGAAGAATTCTAAAATTACACACACATATATGTATATATGACATAAAACCTATGCAGTCACCAAGATATATTAGTTAAAATATCAGTTGATATCAAATTAATCTTTATCAAAGTCTTCTTACTAATCAGTAGTTGCCAAATTGATATATCACTGTTTTGTGTCAGATCCGTGTAGAAAGACTCAGTTTGTTCAATCAACTAACCATGTTCAGCATTCCTAATGACTCTTGGGATTACCGGTAAAGCTTCTCCTCTGATTCAGTTGCGTATCCAAACATTGGCACGCCTTAATTGGCAGCGATGATTTCATTAAGTTGCATCTTACTCGATCTATAGAAACCAACACAAATGGCACTATAATTATTTAAGACGGTGATTGCCTCTATTCTATAAACTTGGATTCACTCAACGATTCCGTGAGACTCAACAGTGTGAATGGAACTAGAATAATCGGTTCTTGCAATGGCCTGCTCTGTTTGACCAACACGGTCGAATGCATTTTCCTGTGGAATCCAACCACGAGAAAGTACTGGAAATCAGCTGTTTGTAGGATTCCTTTGGGGGTGGAATTTATTGTTTTCGGATTTAGTTATGATGATGCTAAAGATGACTACAAAGTTGTGAGGATGGTACAGTTTTATGGCTATGATGAAGAATCATTTTGGTCAGAGGTTAATGTATACTCTTTGAAATCGGATTCATGGAGAAGAATTGTTGATTTGCCTTATTACATTAGTTACGAGAGGGTTTCTGGTGTACTTGCTAGTGGTGCTTTGCACTGGGTTGTTAGTCGAAAACGCAGGAGTTGGGGAGGTCATTCTAGTGCATATTTGATCACTTCATTTGATATTAGAAGTGAAGAATATAGGTTGGTACCACAGCCCAAGTATTTGATTAAGAACTTTGATATAACTGTGGATGTATTTGAAAAATGTCTGTGCTTGCTTTGCAAGTACTCGTTTGAATTTGAGATGTGGGTAATGGAAGATTATGGAGTAGAGAATTCATGGACCATGCTAATGTCGGTTGGAAGGACCAATGTTTATAGGTTCTCTAATATTGTATTGCATGTTGCATATTCGAAGAGCCGCGAGCAAGTGCTTTTGATGCAAATGCAATTAATTATTAATTCTTATCTGAACCTTACTGCTCTTAATTTTGAGTGACATTGAAATCACTCTAGACGAGAATTGAAAAATGGACACCAATTTGTTGGCATGAATACGATAATAAGGTTCGCAAAATGACCATATATATATCACATGTATGTAGATACACTTATTTTGTGACAGGAAAATGGGAGCAACAGAATAATTTTCTCTTACAACACATTTTCGATACACCACACCACACCCCCCCCCCCCCACCCCACCCCTCCCCCACATGCGCGCAAACAAGAAAATGGAAACAACAACATGGGCTATATACGTAATACAGCTTTAGTTAACTAACTTGTAATTGGAAACTCATCATAAAGGGCATGCACCCCACCCCACCCCACCCCACAGGCGTGCAATGGGTTCATAAATAACATCCTTGACAGCTTTCAGCATGGTTTGGGGGGAAGTGAATCCGTCATCCTTGAGGTAGAATAGATGCGAAACTTTTCCCATTTTCCACAACAATTCCTTGCAAGTTCTCAGTACTATGCTCCCCTTCTCCTTCACTACTAGATTCAGCGATTCCTCCTGTTAAGATTACAGAAAAGAGAGAAATATTATTGAACTAATTATGTGAATTCAATTATTACATAAAGAGAGAACTCTATTTATAGAGCCTTACAAGATAATAGAAATGGAAATAACTAATTTAACAAAGAAAAGGAAATTAGTCTAATTCAACAAGGAAAAGGAAACTAATCTAATTCATCAAGGAAAAGGAAATAACTAAATAAATAATAAGAAATAAGAAAATATAATTTAACACCCCCCCCCCCCCTTAAACTCAAGAAGGCTAGGAGAGCATTCTAAGTTTGGAAAAGGACAAGCCGGGTAGACAAACTAGCACGTAGGCGAACGAGGCAGGCGAGCCGACGAGGATGATTGAGTCTTCAAGAATTCCGACAGGAAAAACTGGAATATAAAACTGAAAAACTAGAACAGGAAGATCTTAGAGAAACTGGAAAAACAGGAACACGAATAGAAAACTGAAACAGGAATAGATAATTTGGTCTGAGTAGAAAAACTGGAATAAAAAATCTGGGTAGAAAATCTGAGAAAAGAAAAACTGGATCATCTGAATAAAAGAAAGAAAAACTGGATCGTCTGAGTAAAAAAATCGAATCTGAGTAAATCTGAGCAAAAATTGGAATATGAGTAACAGAAAAAACCGAGTAGAACTGGAATAGAAAAATTGAAATTTAGACAGTGTGCAGTGCGGCTAATGAATTTTGGATGAGCGGGTATCATTTAGGTTTGGTTGGATTTCTGACAAGATTGATTAACAACAGTGGTGTTTGGGCTACGACGATGGTGGGTGACAAGAAGACGGCTAGATGATGTGATGGGCGACAGTGAGGTTTGGAGGTCCGGCGGATGACGATATACATTGCCCACTGGTGAACGGAAAGGCGTGAGGATCTTACACCTCTGATACCATGTTAAGATTATAGAAAAGAGAGAAATATTATTGAACTAATTGTGGGAATTCAATTATTACATAAAGAGAGAACTCTATTTATAGAGTCTTACAAGATAATAGAAAAGGAAATAAATAATCTAACAAAGAAAAGGAAACTATTCTAATTCGACAAGGAAAAGGAAACTGTAGACACCTCAATCCGTGGCCCCCGCAAGAACCCTAACGACTATTGAGAAAGTACAGTTTTTGGAGTCCGGGCCCCACTCGAGCTCGCGAAACTGCCTCGAAGGGTTTTGTTGGTCAAACAAACCTGTTTTTAAAGGGGATTATCGCGCGACAAACCATTATGTCACGTGACAATCTCTCTTATATCGCGCGACAAGTTCCTCGAACACAGACCAACCACTTTCTGACAAATCAGTCTGTCAAAAGGGTCACTTCAGCCGTTTATCGCGCGACATTGTACCAAATGTCGCGTAACACTTGCCCTTTCTGGAGAAATGTCGCGCGACAATCCTCTCCCAGCACTATAAATAGGCCAACACCCCAAGGGTTTAGGGACAGCAACTTGGGATCTAAGAATTCTGAGTTTTCTATCTGATTTTCTGGTCTTCTATCAAGTATATTATACGATCGTCTTATTTCTGAACGTGTCTCACTTCTGGGATCGTATTCTCGAAAATATCTGAAGAAGGAAAAGATTATTATCGCCGGAGATCTCTCTGCCATACTATATTTTCTCTCTTATTATTATTCTCGTCGGGAAGGTAAAGAAAGTCTCTTCTAATATTTAAAATTAGATATTTGTGTACTTGTTTTAATTCTGTTTTTCTGTCCACATTTTATTTTGAATAAACTTATTGCCAAGTTATAAAATAGTCTATTGTTTTCAAAACAAAAATCCTGATAAAATCATTTGCAAAACCAGAAAAGTAAAAACATTGTTGCTTAGATAAAACTAGGTTTTCAAAACCTGGACCGATGAAACTCAGTTAGGAATTAAATTCAGGGATGTCCCGTCTTTCTCGTAGATTGCGACATATCTGATAAACTCTCCTCAAAGAGTTCTAATTCCATATTAAATTAGTTCCAACACAAGATCCAGACTTTTTCTGAAGTAATCAACATGAGAAAACCAATATTATTATCCGAGGAAATAATACCGAAGCCTCTCTTTTCAAAACAAAAGCCTTGTCATTTGTATTACATTTTCAAAACTAAAACAATCGGATCCCGGAACACAAAGGTTTTTATCCCTTTTTCCGTTTTTCTCAAAATTAGGGTTTTTCATTTGAGAAGTAGTAGACTTGTCGGTAAAAACATCCAGGTTTTTCAACATAGAATAAACTTATAAGACCACTAGAGACCGAAAGGACGGAATGAGTGCTTAACACCTTCCCAATCTGTAACATAGTTCCCAAACCCTATAGAATCCTGGTTTCGTAGACAAACGTGTAAAGAAAGGCTTATCTGTAGCCTTTCCTCTTACACAACTATTTTGTCCGTTTTCTCGTAAAACATATTGGCGACTCTGAACAAACCCTCTTGCATCTAGAAATAGGATAGAGAGACACCCGATATGAATTATCAACACATAGAAGAAAATGGAACAACGAAATCCTTTCTGATGTTTCAGACTCCCAAACTAAAGGTTGAGACCCGGGGGTCGCATTTACGGATTCTCATAGTGGCGACTCCGCTGGGGACCTAGAAAATTAGGCTCTTATATGTGGACGTTTGTTTGTTTGTTGAATATTTGCTTTTACTGCTTTTCCTACTTCTTTCTTATGTTAATTGATTGCGAAGAAACTTTTTTCTAATAAAAGTGAGAGTTTTCAAAAAATACGTAATAGAGATAATGATATTTGTAAAACTGACCTTTCAAACTTTACACGCACATCACAAATCATGCATTGGTTCTACGAGTGTGAAATTACTCCAAACCCTCGATAGTATTATAAGTGAGTAGGAGTTGGCTTGCTTGGGCCAACATAAATCGAAAGCATTTACTTCTACTCTCCTTGGCCAAATATGCCCCCGAGGTATATCGAGTGAAGAGAACACTCACGTACCCGGGAAGTATATCAAAAGATTCTTACATGTACCCAGCCCTAGGGTATATTGAAAGGTCTTGCCAAAAAGGAGGGAGCCTGAAGCCTTAACCGTTCGTACACCTGCGCTGCATATAAGATCGAGTCAGATAAAACACTTGTCAAACAGCCGTAGGTGTAGACACCCCGATCCGCGACCCCCGCAAGAACCCTAACGATTATCGAAAAGTACAATTTTTGGAGTCCGAGACCCACCCAAGCACCCGAAACTGTCCCGAAAGGGTTTATTGGCTAAACAAACCTGTTTTTAAGGGGGATTATCGCGCGGCAAACCAGTATGTCACGCGACAATCTCTCTTATATATCCTGACAAGTTTTTCGAACACAGACCAACCACTTCCTGACAAATCAATCTGTCAGAAGGGTCACTTCAGCCATTTGTCGTGCAACATTGACCCAAATGTCGCGCGACACTTGCCATTTTTGGAGAAATGTTGCGCGACAATCTCTCCCCAACACTATAAATAGGCCAACATCCCCAAAGGTTTAGGACAACAATTTTGGAATATGAAATTTCTATTATTCTATCTGATTTTCTGGTCTTCTATCAAGAATATTCTACGATCGTTTTATTTTCAAAGAATTATCGAATCTATTCTCGACACTCGGCTTATCGCACTTTTAGGATCGAATTCTCAGAAATATCTAAAGAAAGAAAAGATTATTATTGCCGGAGATCTCTCTGCCGTATTATATTTTCTTTTTTATTATTATTCTCGTCGGGATGGTAACGAAAGTCTCTTATTGTATTTTAAAGTTAGATATCTGTGTACTTGTTTTATTTATGTTGTTCTGTCCACGTGTTATTTGAATAAACTTATCGTCAAGTTATAAAATAGTCTACTGTTTTTTAAAATAAGCACCCTGAGAAAAATTATTTGTAAAACCAGAAAAGTAAGAACATTATCATCCGGACAAAATTAGGTTTTCAAACCCGGACCGATAAAACTTACTTAGGAATTAAAAATCAGGCATGTCCCGTATTTCCCATAGATCATGACGTGTCTGATAAAACTCTCCTCAAAGAGTTCAAATTCCATATTGAATTAGTTTCAATATAAGATCCATACTTTCCTAAAGTAATCACAACACGAGAAGACCGACATTATTATCTGAGGAAATAATACCAGGACCTCTCTTTTCAAAACAAAAGCCTTGTCATTTGTATTACATTTTCAAAACTAAAAAAACAAACAAACGGATCACGGAACACAAGGTTTTTTACCCCTTTCCCGTTTTCTCCAAAAAATTAGGGTTTTTCATTTGAGAAGTAGTAGACTGTTAATAAAAGCATCCAAGTTTTTCAACATAGAATAAACATATAAAAGACCGCTAGAGACCGAAAGGGCGGAATGGGTGCTTAACACCTTCCCAAACCGTAATATAGTTCCCGAACCCTATAGAATCCTGGTTTCGTAGACAAACGTGTAAAGAAAGGCTTATATGTAGTCTTTCCTCTTACACAACTATTTTGTCCGTTTTCTCATAAAACATACTAGCGACTCTGAACGAACCCTCTTGTATCTAGAAATAGGATAGAGGGACACCCGATATGAATTATCAACATATTAAAAGCAAATGGAACAACAGAATCCTTTTCGATGTTTCAGACTCCCAAACCAGAGGTTGAGACCCTAGGGTCGCATTTGTAAATTCTCAGAGTGGCGACTCTACTAGGGACACTAGAATACTAGGCTCTTATATGTAGACTTTTGTTTATTTGTTGAATATCTACTTTTACTGCTTTCCCTACTTCTTTTCTATGTTAATTAATTGCGAAAAAACCTTTTTCTAATAAAAAATGAAAGTTTTCCAAAATTCGTAATAAAGATAATGATATTTGTAAAACCGACCTTTTGAACTTTACACGCACTTCACAAATCATGCATTGGTTCTACGAGTGTGAAATTACCCCAAACCCTCGGAAGTATTATAAGTGAGTAGGGAGTTGGTTTGCTTGGGCCAACATAAACCGAAACCATTTACTTCCACTCTCCTTGGCCAAGTACGCCCCCGAGGTATATCGGGTGACGAGAACGCTCACATACCCGAGAAGTATATCAAAAGATTCTTGCACGTACCCACCCCTGGGGTATATCCCAAGGTCTTGCCAAAAAGGAGGGTGCCTAAAGCCTTAACCGTTCGTACACCTGCGCTGCATATAAGATCGAGTCAGCTAAAATACTTGTCAAACAGCCGTAAGGGATGCACCACCTTACGGCTTCCTTTACACCATTCGTTTAAAACCCGAGCTTTTCTCGGTGATATTATTTTTAGTGGTTCTTTTGGCAAAAATCGAGTCGCGCCATAGTCTTCCTTCATCTCCGCCACGTGGTTTCATCTGCAGCCCTAAAACGACGACAGTCTGGAAGGTTGGGCCAGTCGTGATCATACCGAAAGATTAGTAAAACCAAGCTTATCCACAATGGCCGATGGACGTGAGAACCAATAAATAGATCATAGCCTAGCCGAGGCATCAACAGTCTAGCCGACCCTAGTCGAGATGCATTTTTTACTAATGACCGTTAGCAAGAATCTAGCGAGCCTCACGACTGAGCAACAGGGTACCCGAATTCGAATAGAAGAGTTATCAGTCGAACGAACTGCACTACTGGGGTTTGAACGACTACCACCGAATCGAGATCCAAATCAAGGGCAGTCATCACAAGTAGTCCCCCCAGTCTAAGGAACCAACCCACAGCAAACAAGTTCCATCCCAGCCGATCCCGTTCAAATCGACCCCAACAATCAAAATTAGTGGGCCCCGGATTCAGGCCCTACCTATCAGTAACAAAAGCCACCCATCGTTTGGCCGCAACCTCAAGTCCAACCGGGATTTGATCCTCAATACCAGCAATGGCTGCAAGTTCCAGCGAGACCCGTCCCACCACCAACCCTAGTAGCCCCTCCCAACGAGTACCCATATATCAATCGACTCCAGTCAGTATATGCAGAATCAGTTATAACTCGGGAACAGCCCGACGATGTGTCAAAAGAGAGCGAAGAAATAAAGAAACTGAAGGAACATATAAGGATCCTGCAGAAGGGAGTTTCCCTAATAAAAGGAGCAGATGAGATTACAGACATGAATGCCTTCTCCCCTACCCAGAAGCAAGATTGCCCCAGGGATTCAAGCTCCCCTCTATCACCAAATTTACGAGAAGCACACCCCCGAAGACTCACCTCCAATCATACATCAGATCCATGCAAGTGTCTGGTTGTGGAGAACCTGAGCTGGCTCATGCCTTTCACATGACTCTCACGAGGGCCGCCCTGAGATGGTTTTTTGATCTAGAAAGGCATCACACGAAGACTTAGAGAGACATTGTCAAAGAGTTTATGACCAAGTACGGGTCCAACGAGGATTTAGAGATTACCCGTAAGCACTTAAAAATGGCCAAGCAATGCAAAAAGGAAAGCTTCAGCGATTTTGTCACACGCTAGAGAGAAATGGCCTCCCAAATGTCCAAACGGCCCAATGAAGAAGAATAGTTGGAGATCATACAGAAAAATTTTACTCCGGCTGTATTAAGTTGCATGGGAAAGCATGTCTTCCCACACTTCAGGACTCTGTTAAGTATGGGATCACAAGTAGAGGAAGAACTGGCCAAGAAGGCAGAGACCGATACCAAGAAAGCCTCGTATGCTGGGAAGAAGATGGCCACCCCAACCGTAAATCAACTGAGCTCATATCCATATCAATAAAACCCATTTCAGCAGCCGCAACAAACACCTCCGATGAGTTGGCCTACACAAGGAGACTCTTCAACTACAGAAATCAAGAAAAGGAGGAATTTATGCACCCTTCCCACAACCCTGGTCAAAAGTCTAGAATTACTCCGAAACGCCGAACTGATCACCCCACTCAACCCACACCCCCCACCAAACCCTATTTTCAGTACTTGGAAGATGAACGAGAATTGTGCATATCATCAAGCTGCCGGCCATGACACGGAGCGTTGTTTAGCACTTCGCCACCGTATCCAGGACCTAATCGAGGCTGGAACCATCCCCCCACCCGGTGGACCCAATTTTACCAACAATCCCCTTCCCAACCACGACTCATCTGCAGGGATTAACGCCTTGACTACTGATAAAGAGAGTTTTGATCCAGTAGGACTCATCCAAGATGACCCAGCTTGCAATGAGAAGAAAACACCAGCTGTACCGCTTAAGAAACCCAAGTTGCCCCAGGCCTCAATCCAATAATCAATCAATGGATTACTAAGATGAATTTCCTACTATAAATGTTTGCCCTTTGAAGACCGCCAGATGTTTAGGTATTTCGGATGCAGAGCTCTCTCCCTCAGCTGTAACCTTTAGAGCTTATGACAACACCAGAAGGGCCATTCTGGGCTCTTTGAAGCTTGATCTCATGGTCGGTCCCGAAAACTTTCCGGCCGATTTTCAAATCATAGATATCCCCTCCAATTTTAACCTTCTATTGGGCAGAGCATGGCTACACAACATAGGAGTGCTCCCTTCCTCCTCCTCCAGAAAAGTAAGAACATTGTCGCCCGGATAAAACTAGGTTTTCAAAACCCGGATCAATGAAACTCACTTAGGAATTAAATTCAGGGATGTCTTTCCCGTAGACTGCGACGTATCTGATAAACTCTCCTCAAAGAGTTCTAATTGCATATTAAATTAGTTCCAACACAAGATCCGAACTTTTTCTGAAGTAATCAACATGAGAAAACCAATATTATTATCCGAGGAAATAATACCGGAGCCTCTCTTTTCAAAACAAAAGCCTTGTCATTTGTATTATATTTTCAAAACTAAAACAATCAGATCCCGGAACACAAAGGTTTTTATCCCTTTCCCCGTTTTTCCCAAAATTAGGGTTTTTCATTTGAGAAGTAGTAGACTGTCGGTAAAAGCATCCAAGTTTTTCAACATAGAATAAACATATAAGACCACTAGAGGCCGAAAGGGCGGAACAGGTGCTTAACACCTTCTCAATCCGTAACATAGTTCCCGAACCCTATAGAATCTTGGTTTTGTAGACAAACGTGTAAAGAAAGGCTTATCTGTAGCCTTTCCTCTTACACAACTATTTTGTCCGTTTTCTCGTAAAATGTACTGGTGACTCTGAACGAACCCTCTTGCATCTAGCAATGGGATAGAGAGACACCCGATATGAATTATCAACACGTAGAAGCAAATGGAACAACGGAATCATTTCCGATGTTTTAGACTCTCAAACTAGAGGTTGAGACCTGGGGGTCGCATTTGCGGATTCTCACAGTGGCGACTCCGCTAGGGATCTAGAAAATTAGGCTCTTATATGTGGACTTTTGTTTGTTTGTTGAATATCCTCTTTTACTGCTTTTTCTACTTCTTTCTTATGTTAATTGATTGCGGAGAAACTTTTTTCTAATAAAAGTGAGAGTTTTCCAAAAAATAAGCCAATCTTGGCATTTTAGCATTGGCGGTGTACAATGCCCTAAAAAAATTAAAAAATTAATATTTGCCTATATTTGTTATCGGGTGTATTGTCTTGGAACTAAACTAGTTTATTGTAGGCCTGGGACCGGTTCGGTTCTTTAAAAAATTTTGAGGAACCATTAACCGAACCGGTTCTATGTTAACGGTTCGGTTCTACCTATAAAAAGTGAAGAACCGGTTTAAGAACCGAACCGGTTCTAACGGTTCGGTTCTCCCGGTTTATCGGTTAACCGTTAACAAGATAAAAACCGGTTCCTTAACGGTTATTGGAAAGAACCGGTTTATTGGTTAACCGTTAACAAGAAAAAAACCGGAAAAACCGAAATATTAATAGTTATTGGAAAGAAATAACGGTTCTAAGGGTTCCTTAATGGTTCTAACGGTTCCTTAACGGTTCTAACGGTTCGGTTCCTAAGCAATTTAGAAGGAAAATCTAATAACGGTTCCTTAACGGTTATTAAAAAAAATTATATCAAGAACCGTTAACCGAACCGTTAACAACCTCCAAGAACCGAACCGTTAACAAAAGTTTCCTATTTTTCAAGAACCGAACCGAACCGGGTTTTATCGGTTCGGTCCGGACCGGTTCTCCGGTTCCCGGTTCTAAAATCCCAGCCCTAGTTTATTGACTCAGTGGATGGAGATAAGATGGCCAAAATTGATAGGTTTAATTGAGAAATTAGCAATATAAAATTTCTGAAAACAATCACATAATTATTCTCTGTTACTTAATTATAGAAATTTACTACAAATTCAAATTAAGAGTCGAGTTCTAAAAAATTAGTATACAAAAATTTTAAGATAGGCAAATTACAGCACCATTTAATAACATAGATCGTCAAATTAAAAATCTTAAGATTTTATTAAATGAGTAATAGAAAAAGGAAAGTTTTTAGTTTGGGGTAATTCACGCACTTTCACGTTATAAATATTGATTTGCAAATGCTCAGCAATTTATCCGATGTAGTTTAGGGTTGTTTACGGTTTGTTGGTTTGGCTGATGGAGCAAAGCTTTTTCGGGCTTTTGTTTTTTTAATTTTCAGATGTCTATTTGGTTGCTTGTTTACATTAAAATTTAAAAGCATTCTCTGTGTTTTCTGTCGTAATCCGTACGCATTGTTGCGTATTGAGAAATAGCAATATGAAATTTCTAAAAACAATCATAGAATTATTCTGTTACGTAATTATAGAAATTAGAAATGAGGTAAAACGTTTTGCGTGAAAATGTTTTTCACAAAAAAAACTAACGAATAATATTTTTTAGAAATAAGGGTTTAAATATCATTATCATTCTGAAATTATTAAGGGATTGTTTATCAATTGTGGATTAGATCGAGTGCAAACCTAACTTTGTACTATTTTGTGCAAACTTAACTTTGCAATCAAAAAAATTTAATGCAAATTTATTTTGCATGATGTATTTATATTTTTTAACAAGTAAATTTTTATGTGTCATTCATAAAACTTCAAAATAACGTCAAATAAACACAAATACATAATAATGTTTTAGAAAATAAGGAGTGCAAACTTAATTTTGCATAACTCTAAAAAAATTATCATGTGCATTTTATTAATAAAAATAGGTTTTGAATATGTAATTTGTTAAATTATTCTAAAGTATTGTCAATTAAACACTTATTTATAATAATATACTAAAAAACATGTAGTGCAAACTTAATTTTGCGTGATTATATAAAAAAAATTCAATTAAAAAATATAGTGCAGATAACTTTGCACTCCTTTTAGAGTTTGATAAAAAAAATAGGCCCTTAACTTACAAAACTATTATTCCTTAATTCTTTTGCAGAAAACTTTTTTCAAATAAATTCTATTTTTCAATATCCCATATTTATTGCAATTTTAAATTAAGTGTCGAGTTCTAAAAATTAGTATACGGAATTTTAAGATGGAAAAATTACAGCACCATTTAATAATATAGAATGTCAAATTAAAAATCTTAAATTTTTATTACATGAGTAATGGAAAAAGGAACTTTTTTAGTTTAAGGTCATTCACGCACTTTAACGTTATATAAATTGATTTGCAAATACCAAACTATTGATCCGCTATAGCACAACTCAAAAAGGCATTGTGAACTTTATTGGGTTCGAATCCTGGCAGTGGAAATTATTTTTCAAAGGCATATATTTTAGTTATCTTTTGTCTCAATTTTTTGTGGGTTATAAAATAAAAATTGTTTATTTTACTAAATAAGACACAAAATGGAAAAAGACTTATCAATCGAGGTTTGTGAAAACAACTAAGGTGAAATTATTTACTGTAATAGAATATGATAGCACTACTTGAACAAACACCTCCAACTCTCCGAAGGTACATACAACAATTTAGAGTTTTACCAGCAACCATAAAAACCCTATAGAACTCTCAATTATACTCAAGAAAACAAACGAAGAAAAAGAAGGAGATATATTAGAATTACAAGAGAGGATTTCTGGTATCTTCTTTTCCACACAATAACTTTGTATATGGATAGTAAATACCCACTTTAGTTGGACTCAGTGAAAATGTATTTTTAATTAATAAAATTAAAATCCGAAATATAGAAAATAAAGGTTTAAAGTAATAAAAAAAAATACTTAATTTCTCAAAGAGCCCAAACGCTCTTTTTTTTTTTTAAAGGAACATAGCACTTATATTAAATCAAAATGCAAAGTGTCAACAATAAAAGGAGGGGGAACATGCTCCCAACTCTCAAGAATAAACCCAGAACCAGCAGCTCTAGCATTCATAGCTAATGAATGCGCTACCTGATTTGCTATTCTACTCTATTAAAGACCTTTAATAAAATCATTTTGGCTCATCGAGGATCTCCCAAGGCAAATCCCAACACCTTTGTCATTTAACTACATATCTCAAAATAATTATTTCATTATAAAATATTGTATATAAATATATAACAATATTTGCCTATATAAAAAATTAGATTCTATGGTACAACTTAATTTTATCCAATTTTCTCAATTTTCCATGTCCACCTCAATCTTATGCTTTTGATTTCCTTGGAAAGATATTCCATGTAAACTGGTTCCATGGAATTATGATCCTTCCCATGTTACTTATCAAAGTGCACCCCTAAAATCTTTTGTTCCACAGTAAACTTGTCAAGGAAAGTTTCAATTCTCTTGTAAATGTGAAGAGTTGATGCAAATGCAGTTAATTGTTGATTATTATCTAAACCTTAAGTGTTGCTAGAATTGCATTAGACAGGAATTGAAAAAAAATCAGACTATTTGGTAAAAGTAAATAGCTCAAATTTTGATAAGATTTTCTATTTAAATGAGTTATCGACAGAGTAAAAAACTCAAGTGAACTAAGTCAAGTAGTGCAATGATTCAATGGACTAATTATCCTCCACAACAGTCCATTGATTATTCACAATATTACTAAGGAATTTCCCCCCCCCCCCCCCCCCCCCTTGCATCTCAAATTAGGGTTGTGTTTGGGGGGGTCGCATTTGGTTCGCTAAAAATTTAGTGCAATACAAATTATTTTTAATACAAATAATTTATTATGCAGCTAAATTTTTGCGTTTGGCTGGAAAGATAAATGTTGGGAAATGAATTTTATTTGTTTGGAATCAGAGGTGTTGACAATTAGCTTTTTTTGTTTAATTAATTAGACAATGGGTTCTAATTACAAATATTTTGGATTCTACATATTTGAACAAATTTTCGGAATGCTTTCGTACTGACTTTTTGTGTAAATCAATAATTTAGCAAATATTTTGGATTCTACATATTTTCCAAACGAGCAAATTTTCAGAATATTTTTGTTCTGACTTTTTGTGTCTCTTATTGAATAAATTAATAATTGATGTCAAATAATTTATTTTATTTTATTTTCTCGATCACTTTTCATGTAACACTATTGATTTTCAATTTAGGGTCCACCACAAGAGAAAATGAAACTTTAAATTAGAAATAAGTAATTTTAATTTGAATATATATGTATATAGATTATTTGTATGATTGTCACGATTTTCCATTGAAACTAGTCTATTATTATGCAAAAGGTAAATATTATTAGAAGAAAAAAATTAAAATAATTGAATTAGAAATATACTTAGGGCTTCCTTAATAAGGTGATATTTGTTTTTACCTCTTAAAGATCGAACAAAAGGGCATAAATGTTTAAGAAATGACATTGATATTTGTTTTTCTTATCGCTTAATGCCAAAAATTATAACAATTCAACTTTCAGCATCAAGAGGTGTCCCTTTTGGTTCAGTGTGGCTCCATCCCTGATTTTAAATAATATTTAATTGGAGTTGAGTTAAGCGGTTATGATTCATATATTTATCTAATGGGTGATTAATAGAAGAAGGATCATTAGGCAATGTGGGAAGACTGAGAATGTGAAACAGTGAAAGAGAAATTTTTTTAGAACATTAACATGTAAACTTAATATTTGCTTGTACTACCCCATTTGCACCGGGTATGCCAAAAAAGCAGTGTAAAAATCAGTATTTAATTTATCAATTTAAAAAGGTTTGCATCACAAAAATGTAGAAATTACCCTGAGCGATAAAATGTGTAACGCCCAAAGCATCAATGCACTAAAGCGATTTAAACACCCAACTGTGTACCGTACAAGGCATTTCTTATAATAATAATAATGATGATGATGATGATGATGATGATGATGATGATGATGATTGGATTTACTTCCTTGACACCATGTGCACATTGAATCACACTGTAGACACCCCAATCCGTGACCCCCACAAGAACCATAAAATTGTCAAGAACATCACATTTTTGGAATCCGGGGCCCACCCGAACACTGGAAACAGCTCCGGGAGGTCTGTTGGTCAAACAAACCTGATTTACGTAGGGTTTTTCATGCGACAATCCCCCATTTATCGCACGACAAGTTTTCCAAACACCGACCAACCACTTTCTGATAAATCAGTCTATCAAAGAGGTCACTTCAGCCGTTTGTCACACGACACCTTGCCAAATGTCGCGCGACAATCATCCCCGAGTACTATATATAGGCCATCACCCCAAGGGTTTGAGACAGCAATTTGCAACTAAAAATTGCGTCTGATTTCTGAGGAATCTTCAAATCCATTCATAACACTCGACGTGTTTTATTTTGGATCCGAATTCTTGAAAATATCTGAAGAAGAAAAGATGATTATCGCCAGAGTTTTCTTTTCCGTATTATATTTTCTCTCTTTCTTTCTTATATATATATATCATCGGGAAGGTAACAAAAGATTCTTTAGCCTTTAAATTATATATATGTGTACTCGTTTTCGTCTCTTATATATGTTGTTCTGTCCGCATTCTAATTGAATAAACTTATTTTCAAGTTACAAATAGTCTGCTATTTTCAAAACAAAACCTTGATAAAATCACTTGCAAAACCAGAAAAAGTAAGTACATTATCATCCAAATAAAACCAAGTCTTCAAAACACGGATCGATAAAACTTACTTAAGAATCAAACTCAGATATATCATGTCTTCCACGTAGACCGAGATATATACTTGAGCAAACACCTCCCACTCTTCCAAGCTACGTATAAAAATCCAGAGTTTCACCAACAACCATAAAAATCCTATAGAATTCTCAACTATACTCAAGAAAACAAGCAAAGAAAAAGAAGGAGATATATTATAATTAAGAGAGGATTTCTAACATCTTCTTTTCCACCCAACAACTATGTATGTATGTCATGGTATGTCACACTTTTGGAGGCCGACTCGGCCACTCAATTTTCAACTTGGATATCGGTATCTGTTTCTGCGATACGCATTGATTTTCTATTTAAAGGGCTAAAAAAATTTACAAAAAAAAATATAGAAGAATTCTAAAATATGAGATTAATAAGATGGATCAATTAGATAAGCACAATACTATCATTTAGTATTAATTACATAGTCTATATTGAAATACTAACATCTGTCACACTTGGTAATGCAATTTAAAATCATAGTTCAATATATATATGGATAACAATACAATCTTGTGAGGTACAAATATCTCAAATATAAGTCAATTAGGTCTAAAATAACGATATGAATTATACTCAGCATCATTACTTCAGGATTCCAGTGATGGGGAATGAGGACATAAAGAAGGTTGAGAATACAAACAAAGAAAGAGAAGGAGATGTATTAGAATTAATAAACGATTTTTTATATCTTCTTTTCCACACAACAACGATGTATGTATGATTGTATGTATATATATATAGATGATATTGTATTTATAATTAATGAAATTAAAAACCAAAATATAGAAAATAAAGGTTTAAAGTAATCAAAAAAATACTTAATTTCTCAAAGAGCCCAAACGCCCTATTAAAAGACCTTTAATACAATCATTTTGGCTTATCGAGGATCTCCTGAGGCAAATCCCAATGCCTTTGTCATTTAAACTACATATTCCAAAATAATTATTTTATTGAAAAATATTGTATATAAATATATAACAATATTTTCCTATATAAAAAATTAGATTCTATTGTACAACTTAATTTGATCCGATTTTCTCATTTTTCCATGTAATTCGAAAGCCCACCTCAATCCTAAACTTTTGATTTCCCTGGAAAGATATTCCATGTAATTAAGCTGGTTCCATGGAATTATAATTCTTCTAATGTTAATTAGTTATCAAAGTGCACCCCTAAAATTAGTGGTGAATCCAGGATTATGGGGCCAAGGGGGCTTAGTGTAAAAGTTTCAAAAAATTTCTACAAAGAAAATAATGCTAAAAAAATAGAAAGATAGTACTTACATTCATAATTCATAACAAAACCAATAATACAAGTTAAAATTATCCACGACGTGTTTTCATATTCTAAAAACGTTGCATTATAGTTTCGTTATCAATACAAGCAAAAACATATCTCTCAATGTAAACGATCAAGCTATCATTTAACCACTGATCTCTCATTCTGTTGCGAAGTGGATTTTTAATAATATTCATGGCGGAAAATGCGCTCTCCACTAAAGCAGTTGCAACCGGTAAAACCAAAGCCAACGTAAGAAGCAAATACACATAAGGAAATATTTCATGCATTCCTTTCTCCACCATTTTTTCTGCAAGACTACTAATCTCTTCCAATCAATCATTAATTTTTATCCAAATTATAATATGAATATGAAAATGTGAATAACCCACTCTCAATATTCAATATACCCAATCAATTCATATTATTAATCAAGCATAAACTCAATTAATCAATCACATGGGCCAAAATTTAAAAGCTCACAAAAACATAATTCTAAAGCCATAATATTTTAATGCAATTAATCAATTTCTTATAAAATATACCTAATATTATGCAATTATTCAACAAATAGACCTAATATTGAGCAATTTTTATATTAATCTAAAAGTCCTAATATTACTCAAGAAATAAACTTGATACTAAGAAAGATCAAGAAAGATTAAGAAATAGACACAATACACTGTAAACACCCCGATCCGTGACCCCCGCAAGAACCCTAAACGACTATCAAGAAGTACAATTTTTGGAGTCCGGAATCCACCCGAGCACCCGAAACTGCCCCGAAAGGGTTTGTTGGCCAAACAAACCTATTTTTACGGGGGATTATCGCGCGACAAATTAGTATGTCGCGCGATAATCTCTCTTATGTCGCACGACCAACCCCTCTGACCCAGACCATCCACTCTCTGACACATCAATCTGTTAGAGACATCACTTCATCCGTTTGTCGCGCGACATTGCTCAACATGTCGCGCGACACTTGCCCTTTCTGGGAAAATGTCGCGCAATAATCCCCCCGAGCACTATAAATAGGCCAACACCCCCAAGGGTTCTAGACAGCGACTTGGGATTTAAGAATTATAGGCTCATATCTGATTTTCTGGTCTTTTATCAACTATTTTCTACAATCGTCTTATTTCTGAAGAATTATCGAATCTATTCCCGACATTCGTCGTGTCCCGCTTCTAGAATCGAATTCTCCAAAATATCTAAAGAAGAAAAAGATTATTATTGCCAGAGATTTCTTTGCCGTATTATATTTTCTTTATTATTATTATTCTTGTCATGAAGGTAAAGAAAGTCTCTTCTAGTATTTAAAATTAAATACTTGTGTACTTGTTTTACTTCTGTTGTTCTGTCCACGTTTTATTTGAATAAACTTATTGCCAAGTTATAAAATAGTCTACTGTTTTCAAAACAAAAACCCTGATAAAATTATTTGCAATACCAGAAAAGTAAGTACATTATCATCTGGATAAAATTCTGTTTTCAAAACCCGGACTGTTAAAACTTACTTAGGAATTAAGATCCGGAATATCCCGTCTTTCCTATAGACTGTGACGTGTCTGATAAAACTCCCCTCAAAGAGTTCTAATTCCATATTAAATTAGTCCCGATATAAAGATTTGAACTTTCCCAAAGTATTCAAAACACGAGAAAACCGTCATTATCTGAGAAAATAATACGGAAAACTCTCTCTTAAATAAAAAGGCTTTTTGTCACTTGTATTTACATCTTTTAAAACAAAACATCGGATCTCGGAACACAAAGGTTTTCATCCCTTTTTTTTCATTTTCCCAAAATTAGGGTTTTTCATTCAGAAAGTAGTAGACTGTCAGTAAAAGCATCCAAGTTTTTCAACATAAAATAAACATATAAAAGACCACTAGAGACTGAAAGGGCGGAACGGGTGCGTAACACCTTCCCAATATGTAACATAATTTCCGAACCCTATAGAATCTTGGTTTCGCAGACAAACGTGTAAAGAAAGGATTGTCTATAACCTTTCCTCTTACACGACCCTTTTTGTCCGTTTTCTCGTAAAACATACTGGCGACTCTGAATGAACCCTCTTGTATCTAGAAATAGGATAAAGGGACACCCGATATAAATTATCAAAAATAATATAAGCAAATGAAACAACTGAATCCTTTCTGATGTTTCAGACGCCCAAGCACGGGAACGAGACCCGGGGGTCATATTTTCGGATTCTCACAGTGGCGACTCTGCTGGGGACGCTAGAAAACTAGGTTCTTTTATGTGGACTTTTGATTATTTGTTGAATATCTGCTTTTACTGCTTTCCCTACTTCTTTTATTATTATTTTAATTGATTGAGAAGAAACCTTTTTCTAAAAATGGAAGTTTTTCAAAAATACGTAATAAAGATAATGATATTTGTAAACCCAACCTTTCGAACTTCGCACGCACTTCACAAATCATGCATTGGTTCTACGAGTGTGAATTTACCCCAAACCCTCGGAAGTATTATAAGTGAGTAAGGAATTGGCTTGCTTGGGCCAACATAAACCGAAAACATTTACTTCCACTCTCCTTGGCCAAGTACGCCCCCGAGGTATATCGAGTGACGAGAACACTCACGTACCTGGGAAGTATATCAAAAGATTCTTGCACGTACCCGCCCTTGGGGTATATCGCAAGGTCTTTCCAAAAAGGAGGGAGCCTGAAGCCTTAACCGTTCGTACACCTGCGCTGCATATAAGATCGAGTCAATTAAAACACTTGTCAAACAACCATAGGGGATGTACCACCTTACGGCTTCCTTTACACCACCTTTTAAAACCCTAGTCTTTTCTCGGTGACATTATTTTTAGTGGTTCTTTTGGAAAAAATCGAGTCGCACCGTAGTCTTCCTTCATCTTCGCCACGTGGTTTCGTCTACAGCCATAAACGACGACAGTCTGAAAGGTTGGGCCGGTCGGGATCATACCGAAAGATTAGTAAGACCAAGCATATCCGTAATGGCCGATGGACGTGAGAATCAAGAAATAGATCAGAGCCTGGCCGAGGCATCAGCAGTCCAGCCAACTCTAGCCAAGATGCATCGTTTACTTATGAGCATCAGCAAGAATTCAGCAAACCTCACGACTGAGCAATAGGGTACCCGAATTCGAATAGAAGAATTGTCAGCAGAGCGAACTGCACCACCGGGGTTTGAACTACTACCACCGAATCGAGATCCAAATCAAGGGCAGTCATCACAAGTACTTCCCCCAGTCCAAGGAACCAACCCACCACAAATGGGTCCTATCCCAACCAGTCCCGTTCAAATAGATCCCAATCAGTGGGCCCCCGATTCAGGCCCTACCTATCAACAACAAGAGCCACCCATCGTTTGGCCTCAACCCCAAAACTAACCGGGTTTTGATCCTCAGTATCAACAATGGCCGCAAGTTCCAGCAAGAGCTATCCCACCACCAGCCCTGGTAGCCCCTCCCAACAAGTACCCAGATATCAAGCGACTCCGGGCAGTATACGCAGAATCGGTTATAGCTCAGGAACAACCCGATGAAGTGTCAAGAGAGAGCGAAGAAATGAAGAAGTTGAAGGAACATATGAGGGTCCTGCAAAAGGGAGTTTCCCTAATGAAAGGAGCAGACGAGATCACAGACCTGAATGCCTTCTCCCTCTACCCAGAAGCAAGATTGCCCCAGGGATTTAAGCTCCCCTCCATCACCAAGTTTACTGGGACCACACCTCTAAAAACTCACCTCCAATCATACATCAGATCCATGCAAGTATCTGGTTGCGGAGAGCCCGAGCTAGCTCAAGCTTTTCATATGACTCTCACGGGGGCAGCCTTGAGGTGGTTTTTTGATCTAGAAAGGCATCACACGCAGATTTGGGGAGATATTGTCAAGGAGTTTATGACTAAGTACGGGTCCAACAAGGATTTAAAAATTACCCGCAAGCACCTGGAAATGGCCAAGCAAGGCGAGAAGGAAAGCTTCAGCGATTTTGTCACACGTTGGAGAGAAATGGCCTCCCAAATGTCCAAGCGGCCCGATGAGGAAGAACAGTTAGAGATCATACAGAAGAATTTCACTCCGGCTGTATTAAGTTGCATGGGAAAACATGTCTTCTCACAGTTCAGGGCTCTGTTAAGCATGGGGTCGCAAGTAGAGGAAGAGCTGGTCAAGAAAGCAGAAATAGATACCAAGAAAGCCTCGTATACCGGGAAGAAAACAGCCACTCCAACCGTAAACCAACTGAGCTCATACCCATATCAACAAAACGCATTCCAGCAGCCACAACAAACACCTCCGATGAGTTGGCCTGCACAAAAAGACTCTTCGAGCACTGAGGTCAAAAAAAGAAGAAATTTTTACACCCTCCCCACTACCCTGGTCAAAAGTCTAGAATTACTCCAAAATGCTGGACTAATCACTCCACTCAACCCACGCCCCCACCAAACCCTATTCTCAGCACCTGGAGAATGAATGAGAATCGCGTACCATCAAGCCGCTGGCCATGACACGAAACGCTATTTGGCTCTTCGCCACCGTATCAAGACCTAATCGAGGCTAGAACCATCCCCGCACCTGGCTGACCCAATGTTACCAACAACCCCCTTCCTAACCACTCTCCGTCTGCGGGAATTAACGCCTTGACCACTGATGAAGAAGGCTTTGATCCCGTAGGACTCATCCGAGACGACCCAGCTTACAAATCACCCGTTGTGCCGCTTAAGAGAACCTAAGTTGCCCCAGGCCTCAATCCAATAATTGATCAATGGATGGCTAAGATGAACTTCTTACCCGGGCAGAGTTTAAGCAAATCAGGGGATCTCCCACTCACTTACAATCAAGACCAATCCCGAAAAATCCGGGATAGGATGGACCCATGATAAGAAAAAACAGACTTGGAGGCCCCGAGGCCCTCCAAATGAGACAATTTGTATGATAGAGACCTCTCCCAAGACTTTCAGTTGGTCAGCAGAACCTGATTCACCAGAAACCTCAGAAGAATCAGACCCAGCATCCCTTTGGATACAACAAATTACCAGTTCGGGGAGGATATATCAGCCACCACCGATGGATATCGACAAATCACCTCCTCTTAAGAAAATAGGGGATGACCGAGTATTAGAACAGTTGAAGAAGATCCAGGCACACATCACCATTAGGGGCCTCATGGTTTCCTTCAAACCTCACAGGACTGCCTTCATCAAACTTCTGGATGAGGCAGTCATATCACCGGATTCTACGCCAGAACAACTGCCAAGCATGATTAGGTCGCTTACAGTTCAAAGAAGTCTGTCATTCTCAGATGAAGACTTGTCTCCACTGGGAAAGAAACACAGTCTGGCACTCCATATTACTGTCCAGACCCGAGGAAAAATCCTGCCACAGGTTCTCATCGACAACGGGTCAACCATAAATGTTTTCCCTCTGAAGACCGCCAGATGTCTGGGTATTTCAGATACAGAGCTTTCTCCGTCAGCTGTAACCATTAGAGCCTATGACAACATCAGGAGGGCCGTTCTGGGCTCTTTGAAGCTTGACCTCATGGTCGGTCTCGAAAACTTTTCGGCCGATTTTCAAATCATAGACATCCCCTCTAGTTTTAACTTCCTATTGGGTAGAGCATGGCTACACGATATCGGAGTGCTCCCCTCCTCCTTACATCAAAAGATTAAAATACCATTCGAAGGGAAGATAATCACCATTCAGGGAGATCCTGAAAGGACCTTGGCAGATCTGGAATTACCCGTCTTAGGCATCGGGAGCCAAAGCATACAACTGGGAGGCTTTTCTTACGAACCTCAAGTACAGGCCCTTACCACCCAGAGAATCGAGTATCTTCCCCCTGATAATATCCCCGGTCTCGGCACCAAGATTACAAATATGCTGAGAATGATGAAATACTTGCCCGAAGCCAGTTTGAGAATGGGGCAGTAAGGACTACTTCAGGCCTTAGAACCGGTAACGAGATGCAAAAGAGAAGGTTTGGGGTACCAACACACCGACAACGATAACCAAGAAAAAATGGTTCGAGGGCATCGGTATCCAAGTTTCAGCTCACTAAATGGGTTTTTTGTCAAGGAAGGAGATGACTTCCCCTTTTGTGGCTTTCAGGAGCCTTGGAGAAACAGGGATGGAGATAATCTTCCAGGATGGGAAATCTTCTATTAAGAGGACCTTTACCTCAAAAAGAATGTCATACACACCTTCTCCACCAAGTTGACGATCGGGCCAAGAGAAGAAAGTGAAGACGAGGAAGACGAAGAGGAAGAAATGATCGAAAATCTCTTTGACGTCGTGGCCCTAGAGAATGATGAACCGAGAGATGATCCTGTACACTTAATTCACGCCGATCCAAATACCAGGAAAAGGGGGAAAATAGTGAAATTATAAGGGTGGGAGATAAGAAGAAGAGTGAGGGTAGGGCTAGGGAAGAGTCACTCCTAGATTTACTCTTTGAACTTGTACCTGTAAAGACTTTTGTCAATGAATAGATTCCATTTCGCAGTATCCTGTTAGTTTTAATTATGTAATTGCCTCTATGGATCTGGAGAAACTAAATGAACACCCCGAGCGGGAGGATCAGCGGATACAGAGCGAGGAGGGAGACACTCTTGTGATTAATCTCGGGACCAAAGAGGAAAGAAAAGAGGTTCGTATGGGGGAGAATCTAAACGAAACTGAGAGAGAGGAATTCACACAAACTCTGAATGAGTACATGGATATCTTTGCCTGGTCCTATGCCGATATGCTAGGTCTGAACAGCCAGATAGTCATGCACGAAATACACACTAAGCCGGAGTCCAGGCCCATCAAACAGAAATTAAGAAAACTTACGCCAAAATGGTCCCTAAAAGTAAAAGAGGAAGTGATGAAGCAACTGAGTGTGGGGTTCTTGCGAGTGATTGAGTACCCTTCCGGGTTAGCCAACATTGTGCCTGTTCCAAAGGCAAATGAGAAAGTCCGCATGTGTGTAGACTACCGAGATCTCAACAAAGCTTGCCCGAAAGATGATTTCCCATTACCCAACATTGATTTAATAGTGGATAATACCGCCAACCATGCCTTGAAGTCATTCATGGATGGTTTTGTCGGGTATAATCAGATCAAGATGCAACTAGATCACCAAGAAAAAATAGCATTCATCACACCGTGGGAAACATATTGCTACACCGTCATGCTATTTGGGCTGAAGAATGCTAGGGCGACATATCAGAGGGCGGCTACAGCTATCTTCCACGACATGATCCACAAAGAAGTAGAAGTATATGTGGATGATATGATTATCAAGTCGAAAGAGAGGGAAGGCCATGTCCCAGCCTTACGGGCCTTTTTTGACTGGCTCCGCCAGTATCAGATGAGACTCAATCCGCAGAAGTGTGTGTTCGGGGTAACCAAAGGAAAACTCCTGGGCTATGTCGTCAGTAAGAAAGGAATCGAGGTAAACCCTGCCAAGGTTAAAGCTATTAGAGATATGCCCGAACCTCGTACTAAGAGAGAACTCCGGGGATTTTTGGGTAATTTGCAATACATCAGCAGGTTCATCTCTCAACTCACTCAGACGTGTGAACCCATCTTCAAGCTCCTGAGGAAGTCTTCACCAGGAGAATGGGACGATCAGTGCCAAGAGGCTTTTGATAAAATCAAAGACTACCTCTCCAACCCCTCCAGTATTGGCCCCACCACAGACCGGGTTGCCGTTAATCCTATACCTAACAGTCATCAATACAGCTACAGGAGCCATGCTAGCCCAACATCTGACCGATACACAAAAGGAGCAGGCCATTTACTATGTTAGTAAGAAGTTGTCCCCATTCGAAATAAACTATACGCCATTGGAGAAATCATGAACCGCTCTTGTCTGGGTAATGTAGAAATTATGGCATTACATGCTGGTTTTCCTGGTCATCCTGGCATCACGAATTGATCCACTAAAATACTTCTTCGAGAAACTGGCTCTCTCAAACTGAATGGCAAAATGGTTATTCTTACTCTCCGAGTTTGACATCACCTACATGACCCAGAAGGTAGTAAAAGGCAAGATCATAGCTGACTATCTAGCCCACAATCCAATACTGGGGGACATGCTGGAAGAAGCCGAGTTCCCAGATGAAGCTATCATGAATGTTGAGACCGATGAAGACTGGAAATTGTACTTTGACGAGGCCGCCAACCGAAATGGGAACGGGATAGGCATCCTGTTAGTCTCCCCGAATCAAACTCACTCCCCGGTATCCTATCGTCTAGACTTCTTTTTCACCAACAACATGGCCGAGTATGAAGCATGTATAGTCGGATTAGAGATCGCGCTCCAAAGGGGTATAAAGAGAATACAAGTGTACGGAGATTCGGCATTAGTGGTCCACTAAGTTCTGAAAGAATGGAAAATCAGATATGAGAAGTTAGTCCCATACCTCGCCCGATTGGAGGATGTCGCAAGGAGATTCGAACACTTGGAGTTTTACTATGTCCCCCGATCACAAAATAGCTTTGCTGACGCACTGGCAACTCTAGCATCCATGATCGATATCCCGAAGGGGATGGAGGAAATCACTCTTACAGTACAAAGAAGATCTGGTCTGGCTCTCTGCATAGCCCTTGAAATAGAAGATGAAGAGAGCGGGGACTCGTCCACTTGGTTTTATGACATCTGGAACTTATTAAAAACCACCAATACCCCGAACAAATAGACAAGAGAACGCGGGTCACACTCAGAAGATTAGCATGAAGATTCATACTCTGCGCGGGAAGGCTGTATAAAAGAAATTATGACCGGACTCATCTCCAATGTCTCACCGAAGAAGAATCTGTCAAAATAATGAACCAGATACATGGGGGGGATTGTGAAACCCACATGAGCGGTCATACGCTGGCCCGCAAAATCATCCGACAAGGGTACTACTGGTTTACCCTTCAGAACGACTGCGTTGATCATGTACGCCATTGTCACAAATGCCAAATCTATGCTAAATCTCAGAAGCTCCCCCCAAAAGAATTGTACAATATGACCGCCCCCTGGCCTTTCGCAACCTGGGGAATCGACATCATTGGTAAAATCTCACCTAAGGCCAGTAACGGCCACGAATTCATACTAGTGGCCATCGACTACTTCACCAAATGGGTAGAAGCCGAATCCTTCAAGACCCTTAATGCCAGGAAGGTTGCCCAATTCATCCGATGGAACATCATCTGTCGATATGGGGTCCCACACGAGATCATCTCGGACAACGCCACCCACTTCGAAGGAGAGGCTAGCGCAGTCATGGAAGAATACGGCATCATCAGACATAGATCTTCACCGTATAGACCACAAACCAATGGGGCAGTTGAGGCCGCCAACAAGAACCTAAAGAATATTCTAAGCAAGATGACCGACACCTGCCGGGACTAGCCAGAGAAATTGCCTTATGCGTTATGGGGGTACCGCACCACCGAGAGTTTCTACCGGGGCAACTCCGTTCTCCCTTACATACGGGATGGAAGCAGTCCTCCCTGTTGAGTTAGAAGTTCCCTCCCTCAGAGTAATGCTCGAGAACCAAGTAAATGAGTTAGAGTGGGTCTAGGCACGTTATAACAAACTAGCCCTACTAGATGAGAAAAGATTAAAAGCCGCGTATCACCATCAAGGGTATCAGAAGAGAATCGCTCGAGCTTTTAACCAGAAAGTAAAAACTCGGGGTATCAAAGAGAACGAAATCGTGTTGAAAGAAATTCGAGAACTAGCCAGGGATCCGAGGGGAAAGTTTGGGCAGAAGTGGACTGGGCCGTATATCGTCAAAGAGATTGATACAGGGGGTGCCGCCATACTCACGGATTTGGACGGACAATTACTGCATTCACCGGTCAACATGGATCGTTTGAAGAAGTATTACCAATAGATATATCATGTATAGATGAGAGCTACGTAAACCTATGCCCCAACTCAACTTTTGTTTCTTTCGAAAATCAAACGGGGAACGTAGGCAACCTGAGAAGTGACTTCAGGTCCGGTTTAAACATTGTAAGAAAATTATTTTCTACAAGCAGTCCCTCGTATATTATTAAGGTGGTTCAAAACACCAAAGGTTACAAGGAAGACTATTAAAGACAAGCATACAGAAAAATCTAAGCCCTAGGGGTTGGCCACACAGGGTCCTCAGTGGCCAAATCAATTCGAGCCTCGTCCAAGATTTGGTACGCAAAAAAAATGTTATCATCAGTAGCCCCAGTATCCATGAATCGGAACCACTCCATTTGAAAAGGGTCATTAATTAGCTCCCCTTCCAGAGACTGCCAGCAAGAGCGAATGATGTCAGTCCAGAGGGGCCGGGTAATACCAAAACGAGCATAGTTGAATTGTCGAGTCAGTCGGGCACGCCACATTCTCTCCACTGATAGAGAAACATGCGGGGTTACAAATTTGGACTCGGAAGAGAAGTTGTTCAGACAAAGGGAAATGTTCTGAGGCACATTGAATTGCCGAAGAAGACGTCCTGGGAGATAGAAAGAGGTAAACCAGAGTTCTCGGAGCCGAACGTAGTTCTGACCCCCTGTGCTAAGCACTATCGCCTTCAGCTTCCACCAAGGAATGTTCCACCGAATAGCGCAAAAGTTCTCCGAGAACCACACCGTCCAATCAGAGGAAGACATGATCAAAGCACTGAAAAGGGGACGACGAAAGAAGTGCGTCGGGTTGTCTAGCCGAACACCGTTAAAACCCACCGATCGGAAGCGCTCCAACAACCACATGTCTAGCAAACGCGGACTCCCCCTGAAGAAGGGTGAGGCCCCCCTTTGGAGATCATCCAGACCATTCAGAGTTTCTGCAAGAACAATGGGTACTATGGACTCTCCATTTCGGGCCTGATATATCAGACTCAGAATAGTTAGATCAACAGGAAAAGAGCCCGTCACCAGTAGCATATCAGAAACAAGGCATATTTGGGCCGCCACCATGCGCCCCAAGCTATAAGAAGCTCTATCTTCATAACGATGAAAGAACCTCACCATTTTGTAAAAATCGAGAAGCCCGTCGACAATAAAACCATCACACGCTGCTGGGGGAATAGACAACAAGGCAAGCAGCATATCTTGGGGATCGAGTTCTTCTATAGGAACAGCCATCAGGAGACGGGTGTCAAAGCACAGCAACCACGAAAACTCGTCATAAGTCGGGCAAAGCTCGTTTAATCCAAAACGAAAGAGATGATCCACGGAACTCCAGAAATACGAAGCGCCTAACAAAAAGGAGAAATCTAGAGGACGATAACGCCATGCCGCTAAAGGGCTGAATGCACCAAAATTCAAACCATTCTCAAAAGATACCAAAGCATCTCGGGCTTCGATATAAGAAAAATCAGAATTTGTGTTGTAAGAAGACATTTGGGAAAGGTGTGGGGATAAAGGAAGGAAGATGGGTGTATTTATAACAAAAAGGTGGAACCTATGCCTGTTTGTAGGGTGACAAACCTATATCTAGGAGGATTGTCGCGTGACAAACCTTTTTTCCCACCCCGATTTTTGACTGTTTATACACGTAGAAATCATTCTTGCCAAAAACCCACTTTTGTATGCATTGTGCTCACTCTGTTCTTTTACAGGAACCCTAAGTACCGCCGTATCATACGATATGACTCATAAACCTTACCGATTCATATCTATATATATAATATGTCAAAATCTTTGTCACAAGCACGTGAGAGAAAATATGTATATATCACCACAAAATAAGAATTTCATAATCCAACAAAAACAGTTTTCAAAATTAAGAAACTACTAACAAAATTTTGTCTATAAAAACTACATATCTGTCCAAAACTAACAAAACGATGCAGGAAAGGAAAGCTAATATACTCGAGCGTGCTTTGACACGCTCCCACTATCAGCCGAGCCTTCCTTGGGAGTAAGGTTAACCACTGGGACTTCCTGGGGAGGAGGAACTGCAACCTGAGAAGGCCTCGTCGATTGAACAGGAGCTGTGGGGTGAATCATCGAGGACCGTGAGTGCCTGGAGGTCCGGCTACTGCTCCTCCAAGACTCCGAACGGGCGCGAGAGGAGGTCAGGGGGTCATCCGCCCAAATAGAAACGTTGATCGCCCTCTGATAGTCACGCATGTAGGCCGTGGGATCTCGATCGACGAACTGGAGAAGGTTCCAGTTGTAGAGATACTGGGCGTGAAGGGCTCTCAAATCCGCCGCACGAACACTCACCAGCTGCAAAAGACATAAAGAAAGAGAATTAGCACATTTAAGATAAAAAGATATGAAGGATTATTAAGAGAAAAATGAAGTTTGTACCTCATCACCAGTGCGACCGCCCAAGTAATCAAAAGTATCCTTAGGTAAAGGATACTCGGGCACTGTGTAGCGACGAAGGCCAGCCCCGACGTAGGTGATGTCCCGAGGAAGTGGCATTATATCAACCAGCGGAGCAGATGAACCAGCCGGGACGGCCGTGGAAGTAGACCTACCCTCCTCGCGGATTTGAAACAAAGGAGGCCAAGAAGATGAGCCACCAAGACCGGGAGATCGGGCCGGAGGGCCCATGACCGTCGACGAAAGAGGGTCAAGGTGGCATACGTGCGAACACTTGGAGGATCCGCAATAGCCGTCACCCTCAAAGGTGGGACCCCACTAGAAGGAGTAGCCACCGTAGCAGGAGGGGTCCGCCCAAACTGCTCATAGTCGGCCCCAAAGTCCTCTGGCTCCTATGATCTCTCAAAAAATCTCGCTCCCCCTTTCTCCGCAGCCTCAGCCTCGTCGAATATAACCCCCGGAGATACAGAAGGACTAGTGGGAAACTCAAAACCCTCAACATCAGCACGCTGCTCCTCCATGGGCGTCGTCTGAGGTGGCTGCTCTGGAACCGCCGTCGTCCCATCTCCCTCACCTCCCTTAGGTCTATCCATACCACCACCCTCGGCAGCAGCAGGAACACCCTTCTCTCCCTCGGGGTCCTCATCATCAGAATTTGGAATGTTGTCCCTCTGATCAGGGACGAGGGGCAGGTGACCGGGGATCGTCCTAGCCAGATGGGTCTGCCCTCGTATATAGTTGGGGTCACCTCCCAACGCCTGGTACCGCTCATAGAAAACCTGACCTCGGGTCCCCTTCCGCTCCCTCATTAAGTAACGGGCAGCGAAAGCAGCATAGTCCCCCTCCTCAACAAATGTCTGGAAACCAAGGCCGTCCACTAGAGCCTGCACTGTCATCGGGTCGATCTCACCCGTCTGCCTCATCAGAACTGGTGGAAATAGCGGAACCCGAGGCCATTGGGCCGGTGTGTACTGGCGGATAACCCTCTCACCCAAATAAAAGTGGAGGTCGTACTCGTCCCTAATCAGCCGCCTGGTCCTCGAGGCGGTCAAAGCACGGCCATACCCAAAATGGAGACCCAGATCACCCCAGGGGGCCCATTCAATCTAAAAAGAAAAATAAATTCCATTTAGTTATTTCTATTTTTATCATTATTATTCTCTTTATTTAGAAGAAATACTTACATGCTCCTCCAATAGGTCATGGACTGCAACAGCTCCAGTCTCCCGGGTCCGATATACATAAGGAGCTCTGTAGTTCTCCGCTATGAACCAGCGGAGAAGGGGAAACTGATCCTCGTTCTCAACGAGGAGATCCACTTGGGCACGACCTAGGCGAGTGTAGGCCAGGAACCAACTCTGAAAGAAGAAGAAAACACAGAGAATATTAGCAACAATTAGCGGATAAAATATAAAAACTAAAGCAAAAATAAGGGGCAGAAATGTATACCTCCCACAGCAAAGAAAAGCCCTTGAGGTTCAGGGCTAAATGACGAGAGACGTGGTCCATAGCATCATAGAGGACAGCTAGAATGAAGCCGCCCCAGTCGTAATCAAACATGATGCTGAAGTCTCGAAGATAAGGCAACCATCAGAGATGGGCCGTGTCCCCCCCACGAGCCTTGAACAAGTCATAAAGCGTCAGCAAGAGAAAAACACAAGCGTACTGACGTGCCTCTTGACAGGTCATCGGCACTCCTAAAGCAACCAATCGGTCTCTTTCTGTCACCAAGCGCGTGACCAAAACAGCCCGGGGAATCGTGTCACCAGAACTACATTGCTCCGGGAATCACCCTAACGCGCCAACAATACCCTCTGCCGTAAGACACAAGGGGACATCAACCTGGATAGGGACCCCCCGAAGGAATCCTAGTCAAAGCAAACAAGTCTAGGGGGGTCTCGTCATCTCTCCCCAGCTCTAATGGAAAGTATGAGTGGTGTCCCACCAATGACAGGCCAGCGCCGACACCAAGACTGCTGCCCTAGATACCCGCTCCGGTAGGGCATCAAAAAGAAAATCAAAAGGAGTCGCAAGGAGCAACTCCTGGACAGGGGCCAGCGCCTGTTGCCACTCTAGAGAAATGGTGTTGGGAGAACCCCAACCTCGGCCAACCCACTGTAGACAGGAAACAAAAATATATAAATATGGAATTAATGAGGGTATTTTTGTGTAATTATGAGAGTTATAGGGTTATAGGGGTAAATTCTGTAATTTTCCAAACTTGAGGGTATTTTGGTGTAATTATGAGAGTTATAGGGTTATAGGGGTAAATTATGTAATTTTATGAACTTAAGGGTACTTTGGTGTAATTATGAGAGTTGTAAGGTTATAAGGGTAAATTATGTAATTTTCTAAACCTGAGGGTACTTTGGTGTAATTATGCGAGTTATAGGGTTATAAGGGTAAAATATGTAATTTTCTAAACCTGAGGGTACTTTGGTGTAATTATGAGAGTTATAGGGTTATAAGGGTAAAATATATAATTTTCTAAACCTGAGGGTATTTTGGTGTAATTATGAAAGTTATATGGTTATAGGGGTAAATTATGTAATTTTCTGAACTTGAGGGTACTTTGGTGTAATTATGAGAGTTGTAGGGTTATAGGGGTAAATTATGTAATTTTCCAAACCTGAGGGTATTTTGGTGTAATTATGAGAGTTGTAGGGTTATAAGGGTAAATTATGTAATTTTCCAAACCTGAGGGTATTTTGGTATAATTATGAGAGTTATGGGGATATAAGGGTAAATTATGTAATTTTTCAAAACTAAGGGTATTTCAGTGTAATTGTGAGAGTTATATAACTAAAGGGGTAAATTTTGTAAAATCCCTAAAGGTATCACAAGTAAAGTATGTGTTCTCTAAATCGGACATTATTTTTAGGCAGGCATGTATAGTAACATAAGAATTGTTTAAAACATGCAGGAAACGACAGAAATAATAAAACAAATAAGTATAAATACACAAAAGGAATTATTTTTAAGAAAACATACCAGAGATCGTCGACGAATCTCATGCGAGACAGTCTCCATCAAGAGCCAAGGAACGTCCGGGACTGGAGCAGCCCGGGTAACGTCTCGGTAGACCACAGCACGACCGCGGTCCACCCCGTCCTCGCCATACCAGTCGAGGTCCGCCCAATCATCATGGTGAGGGCTGCAGCAAAGAACTCCCTGGGCATCGATAAAGGTGACCTTGTCCTGGTCACCCTTAAGACGATCTGGCTGTGCGGGATCCATCACTGTACGAGTAAAGGTAGTAGAAAGTCGGAAAAACCGGTAAATCGGCAGGGCTTCCGCGCTAGAGAGAAGAGAGAAAGAGAGAAAGAGAAAGGAGAGAATGAGGTGGAATGAGCTCAGCAGGGGTTTATATACTGGTCACGTTTGTCGCGCGACAAATGGACAACTTGTCGCGCGACAAACTCCTTCCACCGAGGTGTCGCGTGACAGCTTGTCATTTCCCCTAATTTTTTGACCTTTGTCTCATTTTTCTCCCGCAGGAATACTTCAAAGAAACAGTTTTCGAAGCCTTTCTAACATACCGCACACTCATGGTAAAAAAAACCTAAAGAAAAGACTTCCAAGTCATCTCTCCGAAAATTGCGAGAACAAAAATCTTCGGTTAAAAGGAATCTCTGATCTCCCAAAGGACCGAAACCATCAATGAGAGAAAGAAAATATCAGAATAAAGACGGGAATAGAAAGAATTGAAAGAGTAGAAAAGAGAAAAAACCTGCATAAGTGCCCATAGCGAGCGAGAGAAACAGAAATGCCGAGTGACAGGGAGAGCCACACCAAAAGTGACAGCTAGGCCAAAACTGGCTCAGGGCTTCATTTTGGGTGAGTAAGGCTCCTGATCACAACAAAGGGATAAAAAGACTCTTGGTTAAAAACAGAGAAGGCCAGGAAAGGTCTTTCCCAAAAGAGGGGGAAATAAGAACATCAAAAAATAGAAAGCAATGTAGGCCCACAAAGTGAAAAGATGAGAACTAAAGAGATTAGGGATCAGAGATTGCCCTTTCAAGCAAATTTTCTTTTCAGCACGATATAGAAGAGATGACTTGAAAATAAACCTTCAAATCATCACTCCGCGAAAAACAGAAGAGATCCGAAAACTGCTTTCTGAAAGAAGTGTTCTCACTCGAGAAAAACATAAGAGTAAAAAATTCAGAAAAAATACGGGAAGATTAAGGACATCTGGACAAAGATTAAAACCCCCAATAAAGCTCTTTTCACTCACTAAATTTGTCTCTCTCACTCTACCAGTCGAAGAGAGACAACCAATTTTGCTGAAGCGCAAACCACAAACACAAGCTCTCCTCGAGGAAAAACACGAGCACAAGCCCTCGCCAGAGGAAAAAAGCACTCACAAAAGCCTTCCCCGAGGCAATTTTTCTTTCTTTCTACAGATCAAAAATCCTCCCGGAGAGGCAAAGTGTAGCAATGGTAGTCCTCCCACATGAGGCGATAAGATCAAAAGTCCTCCCGGAAAGGCAAAGTGGAATAATGATAGTCCTCCCACGTGAGGCGATAAGATCAAAAGCCCTCCCAGAGAGGCAAAGTGGAGCAATGGTAGTTCTCCCGCACGAGGCGATAAGATCAAAAGCCCTCCCAGAGAGGCAAAGTGGAGCAATGGTAGTCCTCCTACATGAGGCGAGAAGATCAAAAGCCCTCCCAGAGAGGCAAAGTGGAGCAATGGTAGTCCTCCCACCTGAGGCGAGAAGATCAAAAGCCCTCCCAGCGAGGCAAAGTGTAGCGATGGTAGTCCTCCCACATGAGGCGAGAAGATCAAAAGCCCTCCCAAAGAGGCAAAGTGGAGCAATGGTAGTCCTCCCATCTAAGGTGAATGGAGAAATGATAGTCCTCCCATCTGAGGCGAGTGGAGCAAATAAAAGCACTCGAAAGAGGCAATGAGGTAACAAAAACCCTCTGCGGAGGCAAAACCAAACACAAGCCCTCTCCAGAGGCATTCATAAACACTTTGGCATAAGCACACTTCCTTAGAGTTCTTGCAGGAGCCATGGACCACGATCTCTTCCAGTCGCCTCAATTCCTTGCAAGCAAGGAGCTTGAGTCGAGAGGGTCTGTAGACACCCCGATCCGTGACCCCTGCAAGAACCCTAAACGACTATCAAGAAGTACAGTTTTTGGAGTTCGGAACCCACCCGAGCACCCGAAACTGCCCCGAAAGGGTTTGTTGGCCTAACAAACCTGTTTTTACGAGGGATTATCGCGTGACAAATCAGTATGTCGCGCGACAATCTTTCTTATGTCGCACGACAAACCCCTCTGACCCAGACCATCCACTTTCTGACACATCAGTCTGTCAGAGACATCACTTCAGCCGTTTGTCGTGCGACATTGCTCAACATGTCGCGCGACACTTGCCCTTTCTGGGAAAATATCGCGCGACAATCCCCCCCAAGCACTATAAATAGGCCAACACCCCCAAGGGTTCTAGACAGCGACTTGGGATTTAAGAATTCTAGGCTCATATCTGATTTTCTGGTCTTTTATCAAGTATTTTCTACAATCGTCTTATTTCTGAAGAATTATCGAATATATTCCCGACACTCGACGTGTCCCGCTTCTAGAATTGAATTCTCGAAAATATCTGAAGAAGAAAAAGATTATTATCGCCGGAGATCTCTCTGCCGTATTATATTTTCTTTCTTATTATTATTCTCGTCAGGAAAGTAAAGAAAGTCTCTTATAGTATTTAAAATTAAATACCTGTGTACTTGTTTTACTTCTGTTGTTATGTCTACGTTTTATTTAAATAAACTTATTGCCAAGTTATAAAATAGTCTACTGTTTTCAAAACAAAAACCCTGATAAAATTATTTGCAAAACCAGAAAAGTAAGTACATTATCATTCGGATAAAATTCTGTTTTCAAAACCTGGACTATTAAAACTTATTTAGGAATTAAGATCCGGCATATCCCATTATGAACACCCTAATCCACGACTCTCGTGTGAATACTGCTCTTCTTAAAACGAGCATCTTGCACTTAGTCATAAGTCATCATGCATATAGAAGACTGATAGGAAAGACTCCAATTCTGGACGCATTGGGAGTCTGATGTAACCTTTGTTGCCTCTTTGCTTACTAGGACGGGGATCGACCTGCCCGTTAGAAAAATCGAGTTTTTTCCAAGGTTCTTATTTCTTCTTCAAGAGCATCAGGTACGTCTGTCTACAACTCTCCTTAATTTCAATACTGCATTTAAATTCATTTTTAATACAGAAAATTAGATAACTTGCAAATAAGTTCACTGTTTTCTAAACTAGTCCATTCTAAGTTTTACAAGAAATCTAAAATCCGTTTTGACACGTTTTCAAAACAAACAAAAATACAAAAACAATTTCCAAATAATGGAACTACGAGACTCTTATTTCATTCTACGAATGAATACGTAGGCGCTCGCAAAGCTCGAGTCTGATTTCAAAATATCGTTTTAAATTGAATTTATCCGGAAAGGACTATTCTGAAAACTATTTAAACTACTTGCAAGATATCTAAAATAGGAATTAAATACATGATCCATTAAGAGACCAAAAGGGCGAATTGGGTGCCTAACACCTTCCCAATTCGTAACGTAGTTCCCGAACCCTAACAAAGTTCATTTTAAACTCTGGTTTCAAACGTATGAAAGATAGTTCGTTTTGAATTATCCTTTGTACGATCTTTTGTTTGTTTTCTTGTAAAACAAACTGGCGACTCTACAAAACATTTTTTTCCTTTATAACAAAGAAACCGAGAAGGACGGGTCGCGGGTCCGGATTCTCACACCCGTCTTTCCTATAGACTGTGACGTGTCTGATAAAACTCCCCTCAAAGAGTTTTAATTCCATATTAAATTAGTCCCGATATAAAGATCTGAACTTTCCCAAAGTATTCAAAACACGAGAAAACCGTCATTATCTGAGGAAATAATACGGGAAACTCTCTCTTAAATAAAAAGGCTTTTTGTCACTTGTATTTACATCTTTCAAAACAAAACATCGGATCTCGGAACACAAAGGTTTTCATCCCTTTTTTTTTTCATTTTCCCAAAATTAGGGTTTTTTATTCTAAAAGTAGTAGACTGTCAGTAAAAGCATCCAAGTTTTTCAACATAAAATAAACATATAAAAGACCACTAGAGACCGAAAGGGCGGAACGGGTGCTTAAAACCTTCCCAATTCGTAACATAGTTTTCGAATCTTATAGAATCCTGGTTTCGCAAACAAACGTGTAAAGAAAGGCTTGTCTATAGCCTTTCCTCTTACACGACCCTTTTTGTCCGTTTTCTCGTAAAACGTACTGGCGACTCTGAACAAACCCTCCTGTATCTAAAAATAGGATAGAGGGACACTCGATATAAATTATCAACAATAATAGAAGCAAATGAAACAACAGAATCCTTTTCGATGTTTCAGACGCCCAAGCACGGGAACGAGACCCGGGGGTCGCATTTGCGGATTCTCACACACACTTAAACCAATAAATATCAAAAACATTGGAGGAGAAACCGAGCAAACAGATCATAACTACAAAAATCTATCAATTGCCTAATTCTAAAACTATCAAGCATATCATAAAAAACAAAGAGAACCCATAAATATTAAAAGAAAACATAAAATCCCTAATTCTAAAACTAAAATAACTACAAAAATCTATCAATTGCCTTTCCAAAATCAAAAATCATAAAAATTAGTTAAATATAATGCATTACCAGGCGGTGGTGGATTGGTGGGAGGCCGGAGGCAAAGCGAGCTGCCTGGTGGGAGGTCGGAAGGTTAAAGTGAGGAGATTGAGATGAGCGGAGCTACGAAGTTACAGCGGGTGAGAGATTGAGGAATGAGGAGGGAGGAGGGAGGTGGAGGACTGGAGGAGCTCAAGCTATGCTCTTGCTTTGTTTTAATTTTTTTTCCAAGGGGTCGAATGGTCGATGTGTGCTCTGTTTTTTATTTGTTCTTTTTTTTTTCCAAGGGGTCGGCTAACCCCTATTGTCCCATACTACATCCGCCTCTGCCTAAAATCTTTTGTTCCACAGTAAACTTGTCCAGGGAAGTTTCAATTCTCTTGTAAATGTGAAAAGTTGACGCAAATGCAATTAATTGTTAATTCTTGATTATTATCTGAACCTTAAATTGACATTGGGATTGCATTAGACGAGAATTGAATAAATTTAGACTATTTGGTAAAAGTGAATGACTCAGATTTTGATAAGTTTTTTATTTAAATGAGTAATCGCTAGAGGAAAAACCTCCAGAAAACTAAGTCAAGTATTATAATGATTCAATGGACTAATTATCCTCCATAGCGTCCATTGATAATTCATAATATTACTAGGGATTTTTTCCCCTTTCATCTCAAATTAAGCCTGTGCTTTGGGGTCACATTTGGTTTGCTAAAAATTTAGTACAATACAAATTATTTTTAATACAAACAATTTATTATGCAGCTAATTTTTTGCATTTGGCTAGAAACATAAATGTTGGGAAATGAATTTTATTTGTTTGGAATCAGAGGTGTTGACAATTAGCTTTTTTTATTTGATTAATTAGACAACGGGTGCTAATTATAAATATTTTGGATTCTACATATTTTCTTAATGAGAAAATTTTTAAAATACTTTTATACTGACTTTTTGTGTAAATCAATGAGTTAGCAAATATTTTAGATTCCACATATTTTTCCGAACAAGCAAATTTTTGAAATATTTTTGTACTGACTTTTGTGTCTCTTTTTGAATAAATTAATAATTGATGTCAAATAATTGATTTTATTTAATTTTCTCACTTTTCATGTAAAACTATTGGTTTTCAATTTGGGCCCCACCACAAGAGAAAATGAAACTCTAAATTAGAAATAAGTAATTTTAAGTTAAATATATAGATTATTTGTCTGATTTTCATGATTTCCCACTGAAACTAGTCTATTATTAGCAAAAGGTAAATACTAGAAGAAGATAAAAATTAAAATAATTGAATTAAAAATATAAAAATTTATTACAATTTCAAATTAAGAGTGGAGTTCTACTTTATTAGTATACAAAATTTTAAGATAGCAAAATTACAGCACCATTTAATAATATAGAATGCCAAATTAAAAATCTTAAATTTTTATTAAATGAGTAATAGAAAAAGGAAATTTTTTAGTTTAAGGTAATTCACTCATTTTCACGTTATAAACATTGATTTGCAAATAATAAACAACTGGTTTTCTGTAGCACAACTTAAAAAGATATTGTGGTCTTACTGGGTTTGAATCCTGGTTATTTTTTAAAGTTTTCAAAAGGAATAGTTTTTAGTTATCTTTTGTCTCAGTTTTTTTGTGAAACTCTTATCTTGTTTTGATACTAAATAAAACACAAAATGGAAAAATCTTATAGATCGAGGCTTGTGAAAACAATTAAGGTGAAATTGTCTACTATTATGAAATCTGGTACCACTACTAGAGCAATTGGATTCTACGGTACAACTTAATTTAATCCAATTTTCTCATTTTTCCGTGTAATTCGAAAGCCCACCTCAACCTTAAGCTTATGATTGCCCCGGAAAGATATTCCATGTAACTGGTTCCATGGAATTATAATCCTTCCCGTGTTTAATTATCAAAGTGCACCCCTAAAATCTTTTGTTCCACAGTAAACTTGTTCAGGAAAGGTTCAAGTCTTGTAAATTCGCAGTGTTGATGCAAATGCAATTAATTGTTATTTTTTATATGAAATTGTTTGGGGTGTGTGTGTGAAATTGTTTTGATAATTCACGGCTATCTTTTTTACCCAAATTTCTGAGTAATTTTTTTTTTGTGAAATTGTTTTTGGTATATTATTCATTTATTTTCACAAAAAAATCAATGAATAATAATTTTTTAGAAAAAAGGGCCTAAATATCATTATTATTCTAAAACAATTAAGGGATTGTTTATCAATTTTAAGGTAAGATATTTGACCAAATACAAACCTAACGTATATTTTGTGCAAATTTAACTTTGTAATCAAAAAAATTTAATACAAATTTGTTTTGTATGACGTGTTTGTATTTTTTAACAAGTATATTCTTAGGTTTCATTCATAAAACTTTAAAACAGTGTCAAATAAACACACATACATAATAATGTTTTAGAAAATAAGGATTGTAAACTTAACTTTGCATAACTCCAAAAAAATTATTATGTGCATTTTATTAATAAAGATGTTTTGAAAATGTAATTTGTTAAATTATTCTAAAGCATTGTCAATTAAACTCTTATTTATAATAATATGCTAAAAAATATGCAGTGCAAACTTAATTTTACATGATTTCATAAAAAAATACAATTTTAAAACATACTGCAAAGTTAACTTTGCACTCTTTTTAGAGTTTGGTTAAAAATAGGCCCTTAATTTACAAAACTATTATTCTCCGGCACTTTTGCAAAATTTTGTTTTTAATCAAATCCTATTTTTCAATATCCTATACATATTACAATTTGAAATTAAGAGTCTAAGTTCTAAAAAATTAGTATACGAAAAAGGAACTTTTTATAGTTTATTAATTCACGCTCTTTAAGCTTTACCGGGTTCGAATCCCGGCAGCTGAAAATATTTTTTGAAGTTTCCAAAGGCATATTTTTTAGTTATTTTTGTCTCAGATTTTTTGTGTAACTTTTTCTTTTCATTATTTCTTTTCATGAAATTGTTTTGATACTTAACAGCTATCTTTTTTGGTTTTTGTTTTGGTGCTTTCAAAAAAAAAATTATAATAGAGAGATACTTTCCATCAAAAATAAAATAAAATTAGATTCTATGGTACAACTTAATTTGATCCAATTTTCTCATTTTTCCATGTAATTCGAAAGCCCACCTCAACCCTAAGCTTTTGATTTCCCTAGAAAGACATTCCATGTAAACTGGTTCCATGGAATTATAATCCTTCCCATGTTAGTTATCAAAGTGCACACCTAAAATCTTTTGTTCGATCCACAGTAAATTTGTCCAGGAAAGTTTCATTTCTCTTGTAAATGTGAAGAGTTGATTCAAATGCAATTAATTGTTAATTCTTGATTATTATCTAAACCTTAAAGCGATGTGGGAATTGCATTAGACAAGAATTTTAAAAAAATTAGACTATTTGGTAAAAATGAATGGCTCTGATTTTGATAAGATTTTCTATTTAAATGAGTCATCACCGGAGTAAAAAACTCGAGTGAACTAAGTCTGATTTGCAAATGCTAAACAATTGGTCCGCTGTAGCACAATTTAAAAAGGTATTGTGAACTTCCCGGGTTCGAATCCCGGCAGCGGAAAATAATTTTAAAGTTTTCAAAGGCATATTTTTTAGTTATCTTTTGTCTCAGTTTTTTTGTGAAACCTTTTCTTTTTTTTTACAATTATTTTTTTGTGAAATTGACTTCTGGGCCTGGCCGAAGTGAATAGAAGGTTTAACATGCAACTTGACTTCTAGGACATCGTGTACTGTTATTATTCCTTTAATTTTTCAAATTCTGAGGGCAGATAGAGCTTGAAGGGGAGGCCAAAGGCCCCTGCTCTAATTCTCGGCTTATGGGACTCGAGTAAGTACATGTACAACGATGCGGTGGTCCTAAAGGGGAATGTGGAGCCCGATCCCTCCAGATTTTCAGTTCCCAGGCAGCACGGCCGACCTGGTAAGTCATCGTTGAGTTTTATACTGTGCTAACTCATGTTCTTCACTTTTTGATTATGATCTAAGTGTTGTGTCTATCTCTTGCCGACGATCGGTTGTTCTCCAGGTCTACTTGGGGTATCGTTCACTATGAACAACTGAATGCCATCGCTCGTCACACTACAAACGGTGACGGCTCGATATTAAATCATCCCAGGGCGGCTCACAACATTCTGGGCTACCGGCCTGACAGTACATCTTTCCTAGATAGGACCTCCTTAGGTGACTGGATAGGAGATCAATTGGAACCTCTTGCTCTATACCAATTGTTTGCCTGGTATTATATCCTCAACCGGGAGGTCCGGGCCGACACGGAGATGACAGCGCGCAAAGCGGCTCGAGGCCCGGTTGACACAACTTTGGGCCAGCCGCATAAAAAGCGCCTTAAGAGTAAGGCCCAAAAGTCGGCCAGAGTGAACATTTTGGCAGTTTCCACAGTAGATGAAAGTTCAGTTGTTCCTGTTACCAATGATGTGCCAATTCCGGCGTCATTACAAGTTACTGTTGCGGACGATGTCCCAGCTGCGGCTCCTCTTCCAAAATCAAACCGAGGGGTCGCTGTTCCAGTGAAGGGTCTAGTCGACCCCAATGTATACAATTGACCCAGAAATCGAACGACTTTTTAATAATGCTGGGTTCGCAGACCAAACTTGTCCTTCAGGCACAGCGCCTTCTCCCGCGTTAGAGGATTTCCTCCCCACAGCCACTGTAGACGGGTAAGCAGGTTTTAACGTCAAAAACGCACGTCCCACCTCTACGCCGGCCATGGATAAGTCGGATGATCCTCTTCCAAACGAGGAGGTTGCAATAAACGAAAGTGCTTTACCCATTTTTTTTTCCTTTTTCTAGCATTAGTTTAATTCTTTGAGAATTTCTCCTCATGGCCCACCAATGTTAGGAGGCACCTGATAAGGCAATATCGTATTCGAGTTGGTGCTAAACCCAGTCGTTGTTTACGTGAAACAGGCACTGCTGAGACCTCTTTTCCCCTCTCCTCTGTCCCAGTCTTAGAGAGTACAGTTCCTCCTCGGATAGAAAAACTTAATTTTCGGCAAGTTCGCCTGATGAAAGAGAATAAGGTGGCATCTGCTTCTGAAATAGCCAAACTTGCTACTCCTTTAAAGAAAGGGAAGAAGAAGAGGGTGCCTCGCAAAGGTGACGCAGAGGCAGTTTCGTTTAAGGCTCCCCAAGTTGATCTTGGGGTCCCACTATCGGACGTTGTTCCAAACGTCAAGGTTACTATCCTCGCCGTTTCTGAAGTGGCGGTCGCTATTGAGGGTGGTTCTTCTGTAAATTTGGCAGTTACTGATGAGGGAGTTCGGGTTCCCACCTCGGCCATTGGGGGCGATATTGGTCCAGGCCCATCTGTGAATAAGGGAAAAGCAAAAGTTTTCGTGCGGAGCCGAGATTATGCTTCCCTGACAGGCTGGTGACTATCGAAGATTCGGCTATCCATGATCCCCAAGTTGCCCGTGCCATGATGTGAGAACCCGCATTTTTCGACGCCGGATCCCATGGCGGCGATTCCTTCGATTTTTCGATTAATTTTGGAAAAATATGTTTATTATCATTTTTTAGAGAAAATATGTTAATTTAAAGAAAAAAATAGAGTCACCAGTTTGTTTTACTAAACAAACAAAAGTTTGTATAAAAGAGGAGCATTTATGAATTAAACAGCCTCTTAAACACAATTATTGCGAAACCAGATATTTTGAAGGTTCGGGGATTAAGTTACGAATTGGGAAGGTGTTAGGCACCCAATTCGCCCTTTCGGTCTCTTAAATAGAATATGCGTGTAGTTATAATCAAATATTCTCATGTCTACTAATATTATCGCATATCAGTCCATAATTTTAGAAAATCGGGATTTTGGGGTGGGGATTGAAGACGTGTGCTTCGTATTTCGCCCTGAAGATTTTAGAAATCAATGTATGTGTGTATGTGATTTAAAAATGATTTTTAAGAATGATAGATAATAAAACAAGTGTTTTTAGCAAAATACAGGACTTTTTGGAAGCTAATTCGATTTGGAATTGAATATCCGGTAATCCTTGAGATTTCTTCGTCAAATAATTTATCACAATTTAATTTGTTAAATTGGAATTTGACGAATTCAAAACTCTCATGTTGGATATTTAGCTAGGTATCACGATTTGTAGATTAAACCGGATAAACTGCTAATTAATTCCTCAGTGGATTGAGACTGATAAATTGGTAATTAACTGATAAAAATTTATGTTCAAAAAAATGATTTTATCTCATTCCACACCTTTAGTTTTGAAAATGAAGCTTAAATATAAAATTTGGGCTAATTTGGAGATGAATTGGATGCAAAAATTAATTAATTAATTGCTCATCAGATTGAGACTGATAAGACAATAATTAACTGATAAAAATTTATGTTCAAAAATTATTTTAACTCATTCTAAAATTTTGGTATAGGAAATAAAGCTCAAATATAAAATTTGGACTGATTTGGAGATAAATAGCAGTGTCTACAAGCGATTAATTGAAAATAACACTGATAAAAAAATTAATTCAGATTGCGACGAAAATTACTTTAAATCTTCAAAAATGTAAGTAGAGAATTTTGGAGCACTTTTCCCGGAGTTTCATCCTTTTTCCATGTCTTAAAAGTGGAAAAATAGGGGTCTATTTATAGCTGGAGGAGAGAGAAAAAAAGCATCTGTCGCCAAGACAAATGATAGGCATTTGTCGCCACCGACGATTTTTGTGTTTCTGGCCAAACGGTAAATTCGATTGACCTGATTTTTTGACATGTTGTTCCCCATGATAAAACCCACCTACTGACAAATTTTCAGAATTTTTGGACATCAGGAAGGTCTTCGTTTGATTTTCCGAGCTAAATTTTCGGTATCTCGAATTCCCGAAGATCTGACCGTTGGATCGAGCCGATTTTTTAATATGTTGCTCCTGGTATTATCCCCTAGGTCTCTACAAAATTTCATGATTTTATGAGCTATGGAAGTCCCTCAAAAGAAAATCCTTGAGCATTTGTCTTAGCGACAGTTGCTAAGCATCTGTCTTGGCGACAGATGTTTTCTACCTGCGACGGTTTTTGCGATTTTGGGAAAACGTGATATCGGATTAACCTAATTTTTTGACATGTCTTTATACATAACATATCCTATCTCCTGACAAATATTGGGCTCATTTGGACTTCGGGAAGGTCTCCGTTTAAATACCTGAAGTAAACTCCCGGTTTTCTAAATTTTCGGAGATCCGGCCGTCGGAACGAGCTGATTTTTTAGTATGATTCTCCTGATATTATTCCCTAATAACCTTGAAAATTTGAGGATGATAAGGAATCAATAACTATCATTTTCATCTTCTCAAGTGATTTGACGGTTCCCGGTCTCGGCAGTTTACGGTAATTCTCATAACTCTCAATCTGAATGCTCTTTTTGACTCGTTCTTCGACCTGTAGTACATGTAAAGCATATGTATGCATCTATGAATGCTTGTGCATGTATGCGCGTTCATCTTCTTAGTGTTCGGGATTCTTGCAAGGGTCAAAAAATGAGGTGTTCATAGACCCTCTCGGCCTAGGTTCTTTGTAAAGCAAAGAAACTAGGACGATAACGAGAACGCATCATTTTTTGGCACTCGCATGAATTCTACATGCTATTTTGAAAATGATGCCATGCAAATGATGTCATGCCATGCTGTTAATCACCATTGTGGATGAATGAGTGATTTTGGGATCGTTCGGGTCACGCCCTATGCTTTGTGATGTGCTAAACTGTTGTACTCCTATTGATAAGGATGGTTATGTTAGCAATTTTGAAATGGCTTGTTGAACTGTTGTACTCCCACAGGTGGGGATGGTTCCGTCAACGATTCTCTTGTCTTGTTAAACTGATGTACTCCCATAGTCAGGGATGGTTCCGTTAACAAGTTTGTTGAACTGATGTACTTCCACTGGCTGGAATGGTTCCGTCAATAATTTTCTATCTTGTTAAACTGATGTACTCCCACAGGCAGGGACGGTTCCGTTAACAAGTCTGTTGAACTGATGTACTTCCACTGGCTGGAATGGTTCCGTCAACAATTTTCTTTTCGACGTTGAACTGATGTACTTTCACTGGCTGGAATGGTTCCGTCAACGATTTTGATTCTGACATTGAGCTGATGTACTTCCACTGGCTGGAATGGTTCCGTCAATGATTTTCTATCTTGTTAAACTGATGTACTCCCACAAGCAGGGACGGTTCCGTTAACAAGTCTATTGAACTAATGTACTTCCACTGGCTAGAATGGTTCCGTCAACAATTTTCTTTCCGACATTGAACTGATGTACTTCCACTGGCTGGAATGGTTCTGTCAACGATTTTCTATCTTGTTAAACTGATGTACTCCCACAGGCAGGGACGGTTCCGTTAACAAGTCTGTTGAACTGATGTACTTCCACTAGCTGGAATGGTTCCGTCAACAATTTTGATTCCGACGTTGAGCTGATGTACTTCCACTGGCTAGAATGGTTCCATCAACGATTTTCTATCTTGTTAAACTGATGTACTCCCACAGGCAGGGACGGTTCCGTTAACAAGTTTGTTGAAATGATGTATTTCCACTGGCTGGAATGGTTCCATCAATAATTTTCTTTCCGACGTTGAACTAATGTACTTCCACTGGCTGGAATGGTTCCGTCAACGATTTCATGTCTTGTTAAACTGATGTACTCCCACAGGCAAGGACAGTTCCATTAACAAGTTTGTTGAACTAATGTACTTCCACTGGCTGGAATGGTTCCGTCAACAATTTTCTTTTCGACGTTGAACTGATGTACTTCCACTGGCTGGAATGGTTCCGTCAACGATTTCATGTCTTGTTAAACTGATGTACTCCCACAGGCAGGGACGGTTCCGTTAACAAGTTTGTTGAACTGAGGGTGATGGCAGATGATCTGCTGGGGATATGATGACTGACGGTTTGCTGGTAGATATTGCTTTATTTTAGGGAGGGTTGGTGATATGATGATTGATGGTCTGTTGGAGAAATGAGAATTCCTACATGCTAGGAGAAAGGCTGGGGGTTGATGGTCAGCTGGGGGATGAGAGTCTTTGAGAAGACATAGAGGGAGAAAATTCTGATATGATTTATCTTTTTTGGAGAAACAAGAACTTTTGGTTGGCTTCTTCTTTCTTTGATAAAATATCGAGTTACATTCTCGAACCTCGTGCATGATTTTTGGACTTTGCCTCTTGCTTTGCATCCATAGCATTTTTCTCGTGTCACCAAGGTACGATTCTGCTTATGATTTCCTGACTTCGTGAGAAGGGAATTTTTGTGCCTGCACCGTTTTCTGTTTTTCGATGCCCTTATTCCTCCTTGATAATTTGAAAGGTTTTTCTTTTTTCTTTTTTTTTTCTTTTTTCATAGTCAGCAGCCTTCCTCACCCAAGACGTAGCCTTGAGCCTTTTTGGCCTAGCTGTCACTCTTGGTGTGGCTTTCGCCGCCATAATTTTTTCTTTTTCTGTTTTTCAATACTTTTTTCTTTTGGCACTGTGGGATTTATCCTCTTTTCTACTCTTTCAATTTTTTCCTGTACCCACTTTGTTCCTTCTCACTTTGTCAGGTTTTCTGAGCATCATCATCCTTCTGATTTGAGAATGTTTGCTTTGGAAGTTCGCATTTGACATCATCGTGCTGTGTTTGTGACTTCCGATTCGAGAATCTTTAGGAGCGTATCTTGAAAACTTTTTAAGAGATAAGAAACTAAACCAAGGGCCCTTTTGCGAGGTTTGATCCCTGCGTATCAGTTGTAAGATTTTTTCATTTCAATCTTTCTCTCTTTAACTTTCTTTTATGTGTCTTCAAAGGAGGTTGGTTTGGTTGCGGAGAGGGACTGGGTTTGCCTATAAAAAGGGCTTTAGTACGTGTCTATGGAAAGGGCTTGGTATTTTCCTGTAGAAAGGGCTTGGGATTTGCCTGTAGAAAGGTCTTGGAATTTGCCTGTAGAAAGGGCTTGGGTTTGCCTGTTGAAAGGGCTTCGGATTCGTGCCTGCAGAAAGGGCTTGGAACTTGCCTGTAGAAAGGGCTTTGGTTTTGCCTGTAGAAAGGGCTTAGGTTTGCCTGTTAAAAGGGCTTTGGATTCGCCTGTAGAAAGGGCTTGGGTTTGCCTGTTGAAAGGGCTTAAGATTTGCCTGTTGAAAGGGCTTTGGATTCGTGCCTGTTGAAAGGGCTTAGGATTTGCCTGTAGAAAGGGCTTGGGTTTGCCTGTAAAAAGGTCTTGGAATTTGCCTGTAGAAAGGGCTTTGGATTCGTGCCTGTAGAAAGGGCTTAGGATTCGCCTGTTGAAAGGGCTTAGGATTTGCCTGTAGAAAGGGCTTGGGTTTGCCTGTAGAAAGGTCTTAGAATTTACCTATAGAAAGGGCTTTGGTTTTGCCTGTTGAAAGGGCTTGGGTTTTCCTATTGAAAGGGCTTTAGATTCGTGCCTGTAGAAAGGGCTTGGGATTCGCCTGTTGAAAGGGCTTAGGATTTTCCTGTAGAAAGGGCTTGGAACTTGCCTGTAGAAAGGGCTTTGGTTTTGCCTCTAGAAAGGGCTTGGGTTTGCCTGGAGAAAGGGCTTGGGATTCGCCTGTTGAAAGGGCTTAAGATTTGCCTGTTGAAAGGGCTTGGGTTTGCCTGTTGAAAGGGCTTTGGATTCGTGCCTGTTGAAAGGGCTTAGGATTCGTGCCTATTGAAAGGGCTTAGGATTTGCCTGTTGAAAGGGCTTGGGTTTGCCTGTTGAAAGGGCTTTGGATTCGTGCATGTAGAAAGGGCTTAGGATTCGCCTGTTGAAAGGGCTTAGGATTTGTGCCTGTTGAAAGGGCTTTGGTTTGCCTATTGAAAGGGCTTTGGATTTGTCTTGTCGTACCTCCGCGGAGGGCTTGTTATCTCATGGTGCCTTCGCAAAGGGCTTTCCAACTCATAGTGCCTCCGCAGAGGGCTTCTCAACTGATCGTGCCTCCGCAGAGGGCTTCTCATCTCATTGTGCCTCTGCAGAGGGCTTCTTAACTGATCGTGCCTCCGGAGATGGCTTCTTATCTCATCGTGCCTCCGCAGAGGGCTTCTCATCTCCTCGTGCCTCCACAGTGGGCTTATGAAGTGCTCGACTCTCTAGGACGTGATATGGTTAGACTCTCTAGGAGGACATGCAAAGTGATTTGCCTCTTTGGGAGGGCTTGTGACTTGATTCGTCTCTCTGGGAGAACATGTAATCATGTTGTGACTCTTTGGGAGGGCTTATGAAGTGATTCACCTCTCTAGGAGAACATGCAATTGTGTTGTGCCTCTTTGGGAGGGCTTGTGAAGTGATTCGCCTCTCTAGGAGATCATGCAATCGTGTTGTGCTTCTTTGGGAGGATTTGTGAAGTGACTCGCCTCTCCGGGAGAACATGTAATTGTATTGTACCTCTTTGGGAGGATTTGTGAAGTGATTCGCCTCTCTCGGAGGGCTTGTGAAGTGACTTGCCTCTTTGAGAGATCATGTGATGTGATTGTGTTGATCTGGAGTGTGTCGTTCAGCGTTATGATGATAATGTGACTAATTATACACTGGGATACGATGGTGAAGCCTATCTGGTAGGTTGCGAAGTCTAGTGCTTATATGTTCTTGGACCGGTGCGTAGTACACTCATGCAAGTGTACATGTGTATGCACTATGCAAATGCTTATGCCATGCTTTCCTCAACTTCAAGTATTCGCATACTTCTTAAATCGTTGCACCATCATTTTGAAAACTTGATTTTGAAAAGGTTGTAAATCTTGAGTTGCTTGATTTATGAAGTATGTTATGCTTACTTGAAATTATCTAAATGCAAATGTATGCATGCAAGACCGACAATTTTCACATAGCAACACTGAAAAGGCAAATATTGATTTGTGGTCAATTACTGAGTGAGAGGTGACAAGAAAAATGGCGTGCTTCCGTCCTGGGATTCTGCCGATCCTGCGTTATGCTTCTGTCTTGATAAGTTGCTCTCTGCTTCCTGATTCTTGGGCTTGTTTGAGTCCGTCTGCGTTGCTGCTTTTGCTGGTACCCTTAATTTCAGGCAAATTACCAACGTTCTGCATTTTTATGAGTGGGGGTGGATTATCCGGGCACCTTCAGCTGTTAACCAACTAATTGACTAGATTCCACTTTCAAAGGTGGAATTTATGGTTTTACTTATGGGATGACCACAGGGTCTTGATGGTGTGTGTAGAGTACCCTCAGTGTAAATGATGAATGGAAAGGCTAATCTTTGGAGAGCTGTTCGGGTTTTCTTATTGACACCCTCAATACAGATATCCTCGGCATCCTTAATGTATGTGAATGATGATGGTGGGGCTAATTTTTGAGGAGCTGTTGGAATCTTCTTGTCAACATCTTTAGCTCATGTTTCCTCGACACCCTCGGTGTATGTACCCTTGGCACCCTCAACGCATATTTCCTCGGCACCCTCAGTGTATGTATCATCGCCCCCCTTAGCGTGTTTAATGTGGCTCCACACTCGTCGCTTTAGATTCACCGCCCGTGTCTTTCCAGGAATATCATTGAGTTTAAGCAAAGGCAATCATGAATTAAAGATATTCAAAAGAAATGATTCGATGAATTCCTCATTCTACCCTTAACCCTTACAAATTCGCTCCCTTCTCTGTCAATTCCCCCTATCTCTAAGATGGTTCATGTAAACTGGATTAATGATGTTTGCCTGTGCATAGGGCTTAGTTAGTGCATTAACGGGGCGTAATCTTCCCAGAATCAATCAAGTCTTGGATAGCATGCTTCAAGGAAGAGCAATTATCAGTGTTATGCCCAAATCCTTGGTGGTAAGCGCAGTGTTCATTGGCATTCCAGCCAGGGGGAGCTGGGTTGGGGGGTGCACGAGGAGCTAGCGGCTCTAGAATACCCTCAGCTTGTAGCATGGCTAAAGTCTGACTTAGTGAAGTCGATAGGCATGAAAATGGGCAGTCCTTCTTACTACTGCTTTGCTTTTTCAGCCCTTGCTCTTTTGGATAATGGAAGCTGGTTTTTCGACGAGGACTCGAGCTTTGGTAAGACCAGACTTGATTGACGGCCGGAGTAATATTTTTGTATTGAGAAGAGGCTTTCTTAGCCTCAGCAGCTTGGGCAAGTTCTTCCTCAGTCTCATTATCTACATGCATCAAGGCCCTATATCGGTCGAAATATTGGTGACCCATGCCGCTTCGGATCTCAGGTTTGACATTCTTGATAATTATCCCCAATTGCTCTTCCTCAGGCATTCTGTCGACCAGTTGAGATGCTAACTCCCTCCAACGAGTGATAAAGTCACTAACATTCTCGTCTTTTCTCTATTTCGTCATTTTAAGATTCTTGCGAGTAACTTTGAACTGCTCGTTGGTCTTGTAATGTTCCATGAACTCATTCACTATACTTTTCCAGTCAGCCACCCGGTGCTTTTCTAAACTCAAAAACCAACTGTGGGCTGGTCCGGTGAGAGTCTGGTGGAAACCTTGGGACAAGTGATCCTCTTTCAATCCGTACAGTTGTATGGTTCGGACATATGCTCTGAGGTGCAAGTGGGGTGGAGTGTTCCTAGAGAACTTCTCGATGTTGGGTAGTTTAAAACCAATCGGTAAACGGGCATCTGGGTAGAGAGACAGGTCTTTGGGATTGGCAATGATGTTGGCCTTTTCGGTAACCCTCTGGTTTAGGGCTTCCATTTGATCTTTAAGCGTGATAATGGCCTCATTCTCTTTGGTCCGATTGATTGCAGTCTTAGGGTATTGGCCTTTGTTTGGATCTCCATCGGGGATGGCTTGAGAGTTATGGCGTTGACGGGGTTGATTGTGTTCGGGATCTTGCACTGGTGGTACATTGATGTTGGCAGGGGCCACAAGAGGTAGGGGTTTAATGTTGGCATGAATTGGGGGAATGTGTTGGAGAATATTGGGTGGATTTATCGGGCCGTGGGCTTGATTTTCTTTGGCTGGGTTTGGATTTGGATTAGGTTGGTTTGGTTCAATAGGTGTTATAGCAGTGATTAGGGCATCAAGACGGGCTTGGGTGGAAGCTTGGTGATTCTTCATGATAGCCATAGACTGGGTCAGATCTTGGATTAGATGGTATAGATTTTCAAGGGTTAAGGCTCCACCCTCTGTTTGTGGGAGAACGGGACCAGGCGGCGGATCCGCTGCATGAGAGGCTTCGTTATGATTACCCTCAGTATTGTTGACCCGAGTTTGATCGATTAGTAACTCGGTGTTGGGACGAGGAGGCATGATCGGTGGTGAGTCTGATCTCGTAAATCGTTTGGTTTGATTTTTACCAGCCAACCGGTGATAGCAGTAGATAATCAAAGGGGGGGAAATGGAGAGAAAGAAATCAGGGATTTGACCGGGAAATCAATATTTTGCCATGGGTTGCATAATTCTCGAAAAACTATGACTCGACAGGAAATTAAAATCGAAAACCACTTTTTGGTGTTTAGGCAAAAACAGACTGACAGCAACAACTTGAGAGCCCCGTGGAAAGCTTTAGGGTAAGAATATACATTCCTGGGATGCCCTTATAACCTTTCGATTTTTAAAAGTAATTTTTGAAGAATTCATTTTGAAAAATGACTCATTTTTTGGAAAATATTTTGGAAAACATTTTGAAAATCGGGAAGTTCTGTCCTCTTAGAGTTGTTTTTTCATGGAAATAGTGACAGGGAAATCCTTACTAATGATTATTAATGAAGAATTTCTACGGGCGGGGTTGGACAGCCACCGGCCATACTTGTCGAACCAAGGATTGGTATGCATGACAAGGCCTTTTGTACACTAATTCTCACGACTGACGGTCAGAAAAAAAAAATGCAGAAATCACGTGTACTAGGTTGACTCATCCTATATGCAGCGTGGTTTGATGGGTAAAGTTTAGGCTCCCTCCTATTTGGCTAGGTCTTGCTATATACCCCAAGAGCGAGTACGTGCAAGGACCTTTAGATATATGTCCCGGGTACGTGAGTGTTCTCGTCACTCGATATACCTCGGTTGATACTTGGCCAAGGAGAAAGGAAATAAGAGCTTTCGGTTTATGTTGACTCAGACGAGCCAACTCCCTACTCACTAAACAGTATTTCCGGGTTAAATGGGATAATTTCACACTTGCGATAATGCATGATAATAGTGCGTGCATGCAAAATAACAATTATGGAGGTAAATTATGAAGAGAGCTTTAAGATTTGTTCGAGTATTTTCATATTTTATTTATGAAAATATTTTCCTCAAACAATTATAAACAAAAAAGGAAATAGGGTACCCACCTAAATCGCATCTATGTTATCCTAAAACTAATGCCGAAGGAAAAACATGCAAATAAACCGAAATGATTAATACACGCATATTCTACTTTTGTTTAGAGTCTAATCCTCTTAAAAATATCCCTAGCAGAGTCGCCACTGTGAGAACCAGCGTTTTTCGACGCCGGATCCCATGGCGACGATTCCTTCGATTTTCCGATTAATTTTGGAAAAATATGTTTATTATCAGTTTTTAGAGAAAATATGTTAATTTAAAGAAAAAAATAGAGTCGCCAGTTTGTTTTACTAAACAAACAAAAGTTTGTGTAAAAGAGGAGCATTTATGAATTAAACGGCCTCTTAAACACAATTATTGCGAAACCAGATATTTTGAAGGTTCGGGGATTAAGTTACGAATTGGGAAAGTGTTAGGCACCCAATTCGCCCTTTCGGTCTCTTAAATAGAATATGCGTGTAGTTATAATCAAATATTCGCATGTCTACTAATATTATCGCATATCAGTCCATAATTTTAGAAAACCGGGATTTTGGGGTGGGGATTGAAGACGTGTGCTTCGTATTTCGCCCTGAAGATTTTAGAAATCAATGTATGTGTGTGATTTAAAAATGATTTTTGAGAATGATAAATAATAAAACAAGTATTTTTAGCAAAATACAGGACTTTTTGGAAGCTAATTCGATTTGAAATTGAATATCCGGTAATCCTTGAGATTTCTTCGTCAAATAATTTATCACAATTTAATTTGTTAAATTGGCATTTGACAAATTCAAAACTCTCATGTTGGATATTTAGCTAGGTATCACGATTTGTAGATTAAACCGGATAAACTGCTAATTAATTCCTCAGTGGATTGAGACTGATAAATTGGTAATTAACTGATAAAAATTCATGTTCAAAAAAATGATTTTAACTCATTCCACACCTTTGGTTTTGAAAATGAAGCTCAAATATAAAATTTGGGCTAATTTGGAGATGAATTGGATACAAAAATTAATTAATTAATTGTTCATCAGATTGAGACTGATAAGACAATAATTAACTGATAAAAATTTATGTTCAAAAATTATTTTAACTCATTCTAAAATTTTGGTATAGGAAATAAAGCTCAAATATAAAATTTGGACTAATTTGGAGATAAATAGCAGTATTTACAAGCGTTTAATTGAAAATATCACTGATAAAAAATTTAATTCAGATTGCGACGAAAATTTCCTCAAATCTTCAAAAATGAAAGTAGAGAATTTTGGAGCACTTTTCCCGAAGTTTAAGCCTTTTTCCATGTCTTAAAAGTGGAGAAATAGGGGTCTATTTATAGCTGGAGGAGAGAGAAAAGAAGCATCTGTCGCCAAGACAGATGATAGGCATTTGTCGCCACCGACGATTTTCGCGATTCTGGCCAAACGGTAAATCCGATTGACCTGTTTTTTGACATGTTGTTCCCCATGATAAAACCCACCTACTGACAAATTTTCAAAACTTTTGGACATCGGGAAGGCCTTCGTTTGATTTTCCGAGCTAAATTTCCGGTATCTCGAATTCCCGAAGATCCGACCGTTGGATCGAGCCGATTTTTTAATCTGTTTCTCCTGGTATTATCCCCTAGGTCTCCACAAAATTTCATGGTTTTATGAGGTCGGTAAGTCCCTCAAACGAAAACCCTTGAGCATTTGTCTTGGCGACAGTTGCTAAGCATCTGTCTTGGCGACAGTTGCTAAGCATCTGTCTTGGCGACAGATGTTTTCTACCTGCGACGGTTTTTGCGATTTTGGGTAAACGTGATATCGTATCAACCCAAATTTTTGACATGTCTCTCTAAATAACATATCCTATCTCCTGACCAAGTTTGGGCTCATTTGGACTTCGGGAAGGTCTCCGTTTAAATACCCGAAGCAAACTCCCAATTTTCTAAATTTTCGGAGATCCGGCCGTCGGAACGAGCTGATTTTTGAGTATGAATCTCCTGATATTATTCCATAATAACCTTAAAAATTTGAGGATGATCAGGAATCAATAACTATCATTTTCATCTTCTCAAGTGATTTGACGGTTCCCGGTCTCGGTAGTTTACGGTAATTCTCATAACTCTCAATCTGAATGCTCTTTTTGACTCGTTCTTCAACCTGTAGTACATGTAAATCATATGTATGCATCTATGAATACTTTTGAATGTATGCGCGTTCATCTTCTTAGTGTTCGGGATTCTTGCGAGGGTCAAAAAATGAGGTGTTAACACATGATCACATATATGCCCCTTCCTAAGGATCAGGAATTACTGCAGCAAGAAAACCCTACTGACCTGGGAATGGGAATCTTTTGATGTCTCACCGAGGTAAAACACCCCTTCCTCCTTTGTCTTTCGTTATTGGTTTTGACTTCTTTCAACATCCATGCAATAATCAACGCACTTGTAGGTTAGTGCACGCTTCTCTGAACTCGAGCTGAAGCATAAGCGAGAGTTGACGAAAGCCAAGGCCATAAAGAATGAGAGGAAGGCTGAGCTCAATAAACAACGTGCCTTAATTGCTGATCTATTGGAGACTCAACTAGCCCAGGGCAACGAACTCGTCGCTCTCAAGGCTTCCTATCAGAAACAGGCTTCTAGCCTTGATGAAGTCAAGAATGCTTTGGGGGCTGAAAAACTGGCTAGAGAAAGTGCCGAGCTGATGGCCAAGGGTTCTGTTGCTGAATTGAATCGAGTTAGGGAAGAGCACGCCTCGAACGTGATTCAATTGAAAGAAGAGCATGCCTCCAAGATATCCCAATTGAATCTTCGTCATGGATCTGCTTTGGTCGACGAGAGGAACTGTGGCTATAACGAGGCGCTGGGAGATTGTGCGTTCGAGATGTCCAAGCTGAATGATCTTGTTTTCCAAGGAGGGTACAAACTCGGTCTTGATCACGTTGGTCTCCCCTCCGATCATGAACTGTATGGTCGGCTTGCGTTGTGCCCACAAAATCTTTATAATGCCAAAGTTTTTTTAAATTATGAAAAGGATGAGGATGTATCTCCTACTAGTTCTCCTCCCGAAGTTTAAGGATTGCATTATAGGAGTATATCTGTGTATTCTGTCTGATTTCAGATTCTCTCTCCTTGTATGCTTTTGCTATAATACAATTTTGACGTAGTCTTCAATTTTGTTGCACTTTGTGATTGAATTTTGTTGATTTTCAAACCAGTGTTATTATGGTGTTGCCCCTCAAGACATGAAGTGCATGTTGTAACATGGGGCAAACAGTGCTTCATGAATTGATATCCTGTACAGTTTCATGTTTAATTTGTAAAGTAATATAAAAAATTGCCATAAGGTTGAAAGAATGCTCCTAGGGCGCAAGTGTTCATCTCGGCCTATGGTAGATGACACTTATGATTTAAACGGCCAATTTTATTTTTTTTAAATACTGCCCCTTGGGCACAAGTGTTCATCTCAGCATATAGCAGATGACAGTTGTGGCTAAAACAGCCAGAAAGAATTTAATTTTTTTAATGCCCCTTGTGCACGAGTGTTCATCTCGATCTATGGCATATGACACTTGTGGCTAAAATAGCTAAAAATAATTTCTTAAATAATGCCCCTTGGGCACGAGTGTTCATCTCGGCCTATGGAAGATGACACTTGTGGCTTAAACAGTCAAAAGAATTTTTAAAATACTACCTCTTGGGCACAAATGTTTATCTCGGCCGATGGCAGATGACACTTGTGGCTAAAACAGCCAGAAAATTTTGAATAATGCCCCTTGAGCACAAGTGTTCATCTTAGCCCATGGCAGATGACACTTATGGCTTAAACAGTAAAAAAATGTTTAAACAACCAAAACGACGTCGTGCTTAGAATGCAATTAGTTTATCTGAGTTGTGGCACTTGTGTGCATTAGGTGCACGTGCAGATATGAACTTGCTTATCCTTTGTGCGAATTCCTTGGCGCATTTAATGGGTGGTTGTACGTTTTGCCACATGGCGTTCTGGGGAGGGCGGGTGTCGTTTTTCGAAGCGCACGTCCATTTCAAATTAATTATATCCCTCGTAAACCGTCGTCTGCTTCAGTTATAAATAGTCCCCCTCTATCCCATTAGTTGTCATTCTTCATATTTTCTGTCTTCTAAACTCATATCATATACCAAAAAATGGAAAGAAATACAGATGAAGCGAGTAGTTCCTTCCGGCCACTGGTGACTCGCAATATTGCAGATACCCTTTCTTATACAGTAGAAGTTCTTGAACAAGAGGTCCGGTGACCAGAGAGAGATGTCCCTCAGATGGTCAGAATCATCCAGAATTTATAAAGACGTTTGACCGCCGTGACCGCAGAAAGGTACCAACTACGGGAGAGGCTCGGGTAGGAAGAAGAAGAACAAGAGAAGGGAATTCATACCTCGACTCCATCGAAAATACAAGATTGCTCATGTGTTTCTGGTGGTTGAGAGTTTACCGCCTCGAAACAGGCGATTTTTTCCTTCTTTTGTTCTTCGACCGTTCCATCTTCTCTTACCTCACCCCCCTCCGAATACGTTGAGTTTCATCTTCTTCCTCATCCTTGAGTTCTTCTTGGATTGGCTTTATCTCTCCGATCTAAGGTTCTTATGGAGCTTGAGGTAGTTGTTGAAATTTATGACAAGTTGCGCTTAGCGTCGCGACTGTTCGTCGAATAGTGGGATACTTTAGCGATTCTCTAAGGAAAATCTCCTTTACTGTGTTATTTTCATATTTGTTATCTTTGTAGTCAATTGGACCTCGAAGTCCCTTTTTTGTAATCTTTCATATTAATGAAAAAAATAATGTTTTGCTTCATATAGATTTGTTCGCTGTTGTCGATATTCTCTGTAGTTGTCTTGATAACTCGTAGTTGAATGGACTCCGAACACGAAACATTTTAACCTGGATGACACTTCCTTGTGTTGAGGATATTTTAATAAAAAATCGAACGGCGTATACACTGGTTAAGGTTTAAACAACCTGGACTCTGATCCATTTCACTTTGAACGAATCTAACCCAATTTACGTAAAGTTTCCGATGTATCCCGACCGGAAAGTTAACGAGCCAATAATAATAAGTGATGGTTCAAACAACCTCGAACTAGGGTTTTCAAATCTCAACTGTACTGCAAATTTTTATAGACCATTTACAGTCAATTTATCGGTGTTTCGGCGGAATCAGGAACTTAATGGGTTCTATCTGGAATATCCGAGTAGGTTTGTCTAAACGCCGCTAACCTCGGTTTGCAGTTAATGTTTCAATTCATAACCCATTGAGAAAGAAAAGAAGGTTTCGGCTTACCGGGCTTCCTGTAGAGAGAGATTGTCACTTATATAATCCACGTGTCAGGTCCTGATTGGCTTGTCATGGCCATATATGCAATTTCAATTATTGCGGTATACCTTTTTCCAATGTGACTTTTTGAGCGGAACGCCATCTCGGCTTGTCATAAATGAATCGTGGCTTTTAATCTCTTTAGTCCACTTTTTGCTTCTATTTATACGAGTTCTCATCCCTTTACTCCATCCATAACCCCTTTCAATTTTTCTGTGCTCACAACCTTGTCCTAAAGGTATATAGCTTCATGGCAGATCAACACAACGGTGCCAATTCAAATAATTCCGATGGCTACAATGTCGCGTATCCCCTTCCTCCTCGCTCCGTCACGTCCATCAAGATTTTTGAAAAGATCCATCGGCTCTAAACGGAGTTAGCTGAGCGTACCTTCGAACTGGATGTTGCTCGGCAGAAGTTGGACAGAGCCCTCGTCGACAGGGCACATGCTGCAGTAGAGATTACTCGTCTGTGGGCTGCTTTAGACTCGGCGCGCCAGTTCCATGAGCACCAAGAAGAGGCGTATGGTACCATGAGGGGGTGTGTGAGAACCCACGCTTTCGACGCTGGCCCCCTTAGCGGCGATTCCTCTGATTTTTTTCGTTTTAATTTTGAAAAACGGTTCGTTTTATTATAGAGAAAAGGTGGTGATTTGCAAAGGAATTAGAGTCTCCAATTTGATTTACCAAATAAACAAAAGTCTGTGTAAAAAGGAACATTTATGAATTAAATGACCTCTTAAACACAATTAATGCGAAACTAGTTGATTCGAAGGTTAGGGGATCAATTTACGAATCGAGGTGTTAGGCACTCAATTCGCCCTTTCGGTCTCTGAGTAGGATATGCACGGAATTATAATCGAACATTCGCATGCTTATTAATGTAATAGCGTATCAACCCATAATTTCAAAAAAAGGGATTTTGGGGTGGGGGTGAAAACCATGTGCTCTGTGTTTCACCCTTCGATTTTAGAAATTAGTGTGTGTGTATGTGTAATTTGAAAGATGATTTTGATAATGATAAATAGCAAAACAAGTACTTTTGAAAAGATTTAGGGCTTTTCGGAAGTTAATTTAATTTGGAATCGGATATCCAGTAATCCTCGATATTTGTTCGTCAATAGTTTACTACAGTTTAACAATTTAAATCGGCATTGAAGAATACAATACTCTCATATTGGATATTTAGGTAAGCACCGCGATTTATATATTAAACCGGGTACAAATGTGTATTGATTTCTTCGTAAATCGAGACTAATAAAACTGAGATTTTATGAAATTAACTGATAAAAATATGTTTAAAAATGGTTTACTACTCGTTCTACGCCTTTGATTTTGAAAACGGGTTTTAAATATGAAATATGGACTGATTTTGAGATAAACAACAATTTTTACATGCAATTGATCAATTACAACTAATAAAATAAGGACAAATATAAAATTAAAGCCGAATTAAAATAGAAAAATACCTGAGAGCCTCGAAAATAGTAGAATACTATTTTATAGCACTGTTCCTGAAGTCCCAGAGCTGACTGATGCCTCAAATGGGGTCATTGCAGGTGTATTTATAGTTGTAGAATACTTAATGGGCTGGGATGGAGGTGTTTGTCCGCGGACAAAGGGCGTGTCCACGGACAAACCCCTGATTTAGACGTGTAACGGTTTTTTTTTGCAATTTCGGCCAAAATAAACATCGGATTAGTCTGATTTTTTAACATGTTATTAACCATGTTAAGACCTACCTAATTTCCAAATTTCAGAACTTTTTGACATCAGGAAGGCCTTCGTTTGATTTTCCAAGACGAATTCCCCGTTTTTCGAATTCCCAAAGATCCGACCATCGGATTGAGCTGATTTTTTAATATGTTATTCCCAGTAACATTTCCTATCTCTCCACAAAATTTCATGATTTTTAGAGGTCGAAAAGTATCAAAATGAGAAAAAAAATAAAAAATCATCTAGGATAGGTTTGTCCGTGGACACAAGCCCCAATGGCTTGTGTCCCCACGTCACACACAGGTGTGGCGTGAGGACACACTCATTAGAGGGTGTGTGTTCGTACGCAGTTTCTTTAATTCTTAGCAAATGGCTTAGCAGATTGATCTGATTTTTTAATATGTTGTTCCCCATTTTATATTATGTCTACTGACTAAATTTGAGCTCATTTGGACTTCGGGAAGGTCATATTTTAATTATCCAAACTAAACTCTCGATTTTATGAATTCTTGGAGATCCGGTCGTCGGATTAAGCTGATTTTTGAGTATGTTGTTCCTTATGGAAATATATAATAACCCTAAAAGTTTGAGGATGATCAGAAATTGGTAACTCTCGTTTCATAAGTTTTCAAGAGTTTTGACGGTTTTCGGTTCTGTTGGCTTCCGGTAATTCTCGTAACTTCTCATCCGGGTGTCCTTTTGGCTTCCTTCTTTGTCCTTTTCAAGAATGCTTGCTCATGCATGTGTGCTCATTTTCTTAGAGTTTGGGATTTTTGTGGTGGCCGCAAAATGAGGTGTTCACAGACCCTATCGGCCTGGGTTCTTTGTGAAGCAAAGAAACCAGGACGATAATGAGAACACATCATTTTGCGGCACTCACATGAATTACAAGTGATATTTTGAAAACAATGCTATGCGAATGATGTCGTGCTATGCTGTTTATCTCTTCTTGGGAAGGATGGGTGATTTTTGGACCATTCGGGACATGCCCCGTGCTGTACTGTGGCCTTGTTCTGCTGTACTTCCACTGGGTGGGGAGGTTTTGTCAATAATTTCGGTCGGGTGTTGAGCTGATGTAGTCCCATCAGTAAGGACGGTTATGTCCATAATTTGATTAGGTTGTTGAGCTGATGTACTCCCATCAGTAGGGACAGTTCTGTCAACAATTTGATTGAGGTGTTGAGCTGATGTACTCCTATCGGTAGGGGAGGTTCTATCAACAATTTGATTGGGGTGTTGAGTTGATGTACTCCTATCGGTAGGGACGGTTCTGTCAATAATTTGATTGGGGTGTTGAGTTGATGTATTCCCATCAGTAGGGACGATTCTATCAACAATTTGATTGAGGTGTTGAGTTGATATACTCCCATCAATAGGGACGGTTCTGTCAAAAATTTGATTGGGTGTTGAGATGATGTACTCCCATCGGTAGGGACAGTTCTGTCAATAATTTGATTGAGGTGTTGAGCTGATGTACTCCCATCGGTAGGGACGGTTCTATCAACAATTTGATTAAGGTGTTGAGCTGATGTACTTCCATTGGTAGGGACAGTTTTGTCAATGATTTGATTGGGGTGTTGAGCTGATGTACTCTCATCGGTAGGGACGGTTCTGTTAACAATTTGATCGGGGTGTTGAGCTGATGTACTCCTATCGGTAGGGACGGTTCTGTCAACAATTTGATTAGGTTCCTCTAAAGGGTTGAGGGCAGGTGATCTAAATTGATGGTTGCTGGTCTGCTGGAGATACTGTTTTGGTGAGGGAGGTTGGTGATTTAAGATGAAGGTTGCTGGGGAAATGAGAATTGATGGTCTGCTGGGGAATTAAGGATTCCTATTGGTTAGGATAAAGGCTGAAGGTTGATGATATGCTTGGGGATATGATGATTGGTGGTCTGTGGGAGGCCCTATTTTGGTGAGGGACAGTTGATGATCTGTTTAGGGGGACCCTTTTTATCTGCTAAAAACTCAATTCTTGATGAATTTCTGCCCTGAACGTTTTGGGGATTGCTATTCCATTGGTCCTCAGATCTCGTTCGTGTTTTTCCTTTGGGTTTCTCACCTCCTGCATTGAATTCTTACCAAGTTCTCTACAGTATCAGGATTTTAGGCTCTTGCAGTGTTTTTCCTAGCTTCTGGAGAACATTATTTTGCACAGCATCTTTTCTGTTCTTGATGCCCTTATATCACCTCGATTGATTGAAAGCTTTGTGATGCACCTTATTCATTCTTTTTTTTTTGCATGGTCAATAACCTTCCTCACCCAAGACGTAGCCCTGGGCCTTTTGGCCTAACTGTCACTCTTGGTGTGGCTCTTGCCGCCATCTCTCCTCATTTTTTTTGTGATTTCTCTCTCTTTTTGGTGCTGTGGGATTTGTCCACTTTTTTACTCTATCAATTTTTTCTTGTACCAATTTGTTCTCCTCGTCCAATTTTCAAACTTTTACGAGCTTATTTCCTGTGCCCTGTGGAGTTTTAGGTTCGAAATCTTGCAATTGGTTTCATTGTGCGTGTGCTTTTTGTGTTTTCCGATCTGAAGATCGCAGGATTTTGTCACCCCCAAACCATTTTGTAGAACTGATCAAGGATTGGATTTTTTTTATTTTTTTATTTTTTTTGGATAAAAGGGGTGAATAAGGTCTTGCGGACAAGGGGTGTGTCTGCGGACAGAGGTTGGAAAAGAGTGTGTCCACGAACAAAGGGTGTGGCTGCAGACAAAGGGTGTGGCTCTATATATATCGATTTTACTCATTGCCTTTCTTCACCCCTTCCATTGCTTTCTAGCATACTTTCTTCAATAGTCTCTAGCTTATATCTCAATTTCTTTCTCTTTTACCATGGCCCATTTCATTTCCTTTTGCTAACGTCCCAAACCTCTCCGATGTTTCGCCAGGTTGTCTCCCTGGTGATTCTCCTTATCCTTACTTGGCTAGTGACAATGGTTGTTTATCTATGGCTCCTCACCATGATGAATGGAAAGTGTGGAGTGGCAAGAGGTTGATGGTGCTGTCCAACGCCGTGCTATATATAGAGATGCCGTCATTCTGTCCATTCGCCCTCCTTGGCTTTTCATGGAGCCTGCTCACCATCTATTTTTTGATCGCCAAGAGGTACGTTGTTTATGCATGCTATAAAGTTCCTATTTCTATATGCCATGCTAGATGATACGACCTACGGTGATATCGCACGAAACCCGCAAACATAACGAATTGGTTATGCGAACCCCGACACAAATACACACGAAAACCGTAGCAAATTAATAAACTTGGACCGTTTCTACAATTAGATTTGAATGGCACCGCGAACCATTGCTTATAAAGAAGCAAGAACCTTGGTATATAAGGATTAGATGGATTGGATGAAGGAACACAAAGCACCGCGACCCAACACCTATATAAAGATGCGAACCTTGGTATACGCGAATGACGCTACAATTGATGATGGTGAATCAATTGATAAGTCGAATGAACATAACGGATAAACCGGATTTGTTCAACATGTTCTAAAAGAACAAAGGAGAAAAGCTCTCACAATTTTATAAATCCATAGCTCTCCAATAAAATAATACAATCACCCCCTTTAAATAGGGTGTAGAAAATAATTACTAATCCTAATACAATAAGGAAAGTAAAACAATCCTAATTGACTAAATATTCCTAATTAAATATCCTATTTGACTAAGGAAATATTCCTAAAACAATTCTAATTGAATAATGAAAACATTCCTAATCCTAATTGAATAATAAAATAATAAACAAGTCCTATAATTTAAAAATAATTAAAATACGATCTTCTTTGAATTTTCTTACACGAGCTCTTGTAATCAGACCCATGAAAACTTAATTTGGGCCTACGTATGCTTCAATCTACGTGCTTGATTATGTGCTAGCTTTGTCCGCATCATTCCCCTCCTCTTGAGAAGGATTTGTCCTCAAATCCGTGCGATAATATTGCCCCATACCAATAGATATCTTTAGAAGATTCATGCACACTAGGTTTCACGAAATTTATTTTGACCTTGTCGTAAATCAGTCATAACTTTTGATTGCACCGTTGGATCGAGGTAATTTTTGGATATGTTGTTCGTAACACAGAGTTAACATAATTGCGGAAAATTAGAACAATCTGAGGTCGTTTTAAGTATGAAAATCGATAGATTTTCGCAGGCCAGCGGGATTTGGGGAAAAAAAAATCTGATACCAATGACGCGAACCTGGATCGTCTTTTCTAGCCAGTCTAATGGATCCTCAACCCTTGAACTACAAACGTAGCAAGAAACCTTGGAATACGTCGAAAGATGGAAGGCGGAAAACCTCAACCCAACGCTTAAAGAAGCGCGAACCTCGGTATAGTCGAAGACGCCACAATCAATTGGTGGAGAATTGATTGATAAGTCAAGAACAATTGAATTAATTTAATTCAACATGTTCAACATGTTCTTAAAGAACACAAAGAGAAAACTCTCAATATTATTAATCATCAAAAAACTTTTTTTTTTCCAATTAAATTGAAACTCGACAAGAACAAGAAATAAAAAAGATAGATAAACCTAAAAGTAGAAGCTACCTCTGATACCAACTGATACGACCTACGGTGATATCGCACGAAACCCGTAAACACAATGAATTGGTTATGCGAACCCCGACACAAATACACACGAAAACAGTAGCAAATTAATAAACTTGGACCGTTTCTACAATTAGATTTGAATGGCACCGCGACCCATTGCTTATAAAGAAGCAAGAACCTTGGTATATAAGGATAGATGGATTGATGGACACTGCGACCCAACACCTATATAAAGATGCAAACCTTGGTATACGCGAATGACGCCACAATTGATGATGGTGAATCAATTAATAAGTCGAATGAACATTACGGACAAACCGGATTTGTTCAACATGTTCTAAAAGAACAAAGGAGAAAAGCTCTCACAATTTTATTAATCCATAGCTCTCCAATAAAATAATACAATCACCCCCTTTAAATAGGGTGTAGAAAATAATTACTAATCCTAATACAATAAGGAAAGTAAAACAATCCTAATTGACTAAATATTCCTAATTAAATATCTATTTGACTAAGGAAATATTCCTAAAACAATTCTAATTGAATAAGGAAAACATTCCTAATCCTAATTGAATAAATAAAATAATA